>JAVCKS010002763.1:0-19295 GCA_032273685.1 Pteraster tesselatus | reverse complement strand
AATTAGGTGGTACATTTCCCAACGTTAGAGGGGACACCGTCACAAATTGGTACCCTAATTTATGGAAACACCCATATGCAGCACAAGTCAGTACTGTGTATGAAGCACAATTGAGAGATTGCAGGATCGATTCCCAGTGTTTTCCAATTTAGTTGACATCAACTAATTAGGAACTATACATGCTACATTCTCAACAGAAATACCAGATGTCTAAACAATTCAAAATGTCTAAACGGGTGATGGGTGTACATGTAGACCCCAGTGCTGTGTTCTTCAAGGGATTTCGTAACTCCATTCAACCGGTGCAAGTCAGGTAGGCTTAAATGTGTAGCTTTGTTCTTTTTCTATTATTATTAATTATTGAGATTCTTGCATTTACTGCCACTGATCCACAACTGCATCAACAACAGTATTTTCTACAATTATCTCTGATGCATATTCTTCTAGATAGCTTGATCTTCTCATCTCAATCTTCGAAGTGCATTTTTGTGCCATCTGCCTAGAGGCTCATTAGGCCATTTAAAATTAATAAATAGTTTTTTATCACTCAATTCTGAAAAATTTGGCAGGGAGGGCAATTTATATTTTATATTTTATATTTTATATTTTATATTTTATATTTTATGGTTGTGTGATGGCGCGGGCGTCTCTCATCGCCGATCTTATAACAGCATGCACGATCTATTTACATGTAGTTACAGAAATGGTTGCGAGATGGTGCGGGCCTCTCTTATCTCCATATAGATTTATTTATAATTTTTTTTTTTTATATAAAATATAAAACTATTTATTAATTTTGAATGGGCTTACATTCTCAATGCCATACGCGACTGTTCCCATAGAAACTAGCATTTGCAGTAGGTATTTCTTTGTTTTGTGATATTAAATGCTGATTTATTTCCAATCTGTTAACAGAACAATAACAGTTTTAACCAGAAATCTGAGGTTTTTTGTAAAGTACATACCAGTAAAAAAAAGAAGAGTGTATTGCATACCATTGTGCAGATCCTTGAAAGATGTGGAATTCTTTCATTTGGTACCTACAATGTATAACTAGACAGGTTGCAGACACAAAAATCATCTTACACCTGTATCATCACCATGCTCAAAACATTTGGTGCCACCTATCAGACTCAACAAATTTTAATTTCAATTTTGTAACTTTTTTTTATTTGCTGCAAAACAATAGACCTTGTACATGTATACCGTAGTAGCCATATTAGAGGGCAAACCCTTTATTCTGTTGAGAATATGCACGAGCGGACCTTTTGAAGGTTTTTGTCACTGAATTAAAATGACAAAATAACAACCTCTATTAAAGATGGCCGCTGTGCATAAGGTCTATTATTGCGTGATATTACTTTCATCTAAAAAAGGGGTGGGGGTGTTCTGATACACTGATGATGATTAGGATGTCACATGTTTTACTAAAACTTGTATATAACTTAGCCTTTCCATAACTTCCAGTTGAAAATGACAAATATTCAGAATTGTTAGCGTTATAGGGGGAAAAATGAGAAATCAAGAGAAAATTAGGGTATGAATGGATTGATGATCAAGGTGCACTAGCTACCTTAGGGTCTGATTACTGGGGCATTGAGATTATGGTTAAACTTCCAATCTAGTTCGGTTAATCCCGTTTTCTCCATCTGGTCAGATCATTCTTCTACAGTAGGGGTTTCGTCAATCACGTCATCTATAAGCGTGTCAACATGAACACTTTCCGATTGTATCTGGCATTGAAATTCAACAATAGTGATGTGGCGCAGGATGTATGCAACAAGTGAGTACTATTGTTCATTTTTGTAACACTTTTTATCCTGATTTTTGTTACATTCATTCTGATAAAAAAACGACAGTACACAAATTTTTTCGGTGCAACTACCGGGGGTAACAAAACACAACACACACGTAAACATTCCGTACCTATTGGTAGAAGGTACATGTATAATTTGTGTACGTATGCATATGGTTTCGTACACATTATGTACAGGTACAATGTACGTGCATGTTATGCTTCTCAGTAATGGCATCGCAAGCACGCATTGGATTTTAATGGTTTACAAAATCAATAGGGTAATCTTGCCGTGTATATGTTGGGTAGCTTGTTTGATCTCCTTTTCTGTCTACTGTGAAATATGCCTATAAGGTACAGTAGTGATTGGAAAGTAGGCCACTGCAGCATCTGTAGGTTCTAAATAACTTCATAAGTTTTGGGCTGTCTGTAGTCTTAAATGTGTGATTCGTAAGAAATTTCCATCATAGCCTTCACTAATTACATAGCTACATCATACGGGGCACTATATACATGTACCTCCGCCCTGCCCAACAAACCCTACATGGACCGTACTCTATCTGGCATTTTAGTCATGGAATGTGATCAAAAGCACACGAAAGGACATTTTTTTTATCAAATGGCGGAATTTTCCTGAATTTATAACTTGTGCGAATTTATTCGATTGCCGCAGTGAAAAAGCACCATATTAATGGTTAAAAGGTGTATAGTGTATGACATGACATTGTAACGTCATGTCATAACGTCACAAAAATGTGATGGCTTCTTCCTAAGCCAAGATTGCATGATAATTGGTCCTGTAGTTTTTATGATTTGTTATATAACAGACGGACACACAAACAAACAAACTGTCACATTGGATATAATGAGCTCCATGAAAATGTGTCCATTTTTGTACATGTACATGTACATGTACTACCTACTAATACTTGAAGCTGTGTGAAATAGTTAAAAAAATTACTGTTAATGGGAATACCTTATAAAAGATATATTACTGCTTAGTTGCTTCCTATAGTGGGCTAGTGAAAAAAAAAATCAACAATTAAACAATGAACCTGTTGAAACTATGGTTATCATTTTGTCGGTAATTGTAGACTTGTAAATCCCTAATATCGGTAGATCATTATTCAATCACTGTGCCAATACAGTTTTTTTTCCATTGTCTAGCTTAAATACTTTCTATGAAAATTGAATTTAGAAAAAAAAATTCAAAACAATAAAATAGAGTACAATTTTTGTAGGCTAGTATTGTAATAAAAAGTAAAATCTACACTAGTAAACTACTAGTATCGGTACTTATGATCATTACAAGTAGTCCATTTACATGTAGGTCTCTTGAAAAATACATGTATGTGTAATTAAATTAGAGCAATTACATGTAGGCCCGACTATGGAGATGGCTTAAAGTCCCCTGCGGCAAACCATCATCTTCTATGTTTAATTTCTGTACAGCAAAAAAAAACCAAGACATTGTACATACATGTAGTACGGCCTAAAGTGATTATCATAAAATCGTTATATACATTGTTTAATTTTGATATTTCTTCGATATTGAGCGAAAAATTAAGTAAATTATTTAACATGGTGGTTGTTCACTCAAACTGCCGTATGTCGGTTTCTACAGTACAAACAATGGCAGCACGGCCACATGCACATCAGCGCCAATCAATATCTACCCAATTAATTTAGCCGCCTACTATAATACTGTTATTATATAGACCCGACATGTACCGTACTCTGTTTACTTACAAAACTGCAATAAAGCAGTTCGCAAGTAAAAAATAAAATGCATTATAGATGTAATTATCTGTGAGTGAACACTATAACAAAGGAACGTCCAGGGCCTCTCTCCATTGGGAGTATGGTCACTCTCTAGCTGCTAATGGCCAAAACCGACCTAACCTGCACGAATTACACAAAGGAAAAACCAACTGAAACCCATTTAGACTTTGGCTTGCCGACTGCGTATCAAATTTAATAGGGAGAGGGTGCCGGGTGAAACCTTGTGTATGCCACTTATATATTATCAATTCTTTTGTATGATAATTGTTCAGCCATGCAACAAGCACGACTCTGTACTACTATAGTGTATTACGGCAATTTGAAAGGGGGACAATAGCACTTACAGGTATAAGAGTGGAGATCTACTGTACACGTGTATAGGATGGCGTATGTCCAATCAGTGAACTGTACGTGTTTTTAACAAAATTAGTTTTTCTTCCCTGAGAGCTACTGTATACGGGTACAGTGTACAGTACTTGCATATTGTAGTCAAGCTATTTCATGACATTTTACAAAATACATGTAGGACCTGCAACTAGTTTGGTGTTGGCTGGTTTGGTATGTGATGAGGGTTTGATGTCGCTTAATGATACTGGTTTTGCTGTTAGTAAATGTCACGTTACGTACATGTTGTTATGGAGTTTTAGCCTGCTCATATATGTTTTCAGCCATGTATGTCTGTAACCGACAATGTGTTGTGTCGTAGACACGTGAAAGATATTCAGCATGGAATTGTCACTGTGCATCTGAAAATCTTCAGTATTTTCCAGTAACGCATTTGAGTACCGCTATATATAATGAGCTAGTATCAATGTCGGTGGTGGTATTTGTACACGTGTACATGTTTGTACATCTACGTGTGCATTGTACATTTGTTATTAGGTACAAGCTTAGTTTTGTGCCCTTTAATTATAATAATGTTAAACTGTATTTTTATGGTCTTGTCATGGGTTTTCATGTGGTCAAAGAATGATCATAATTTATTGGGGTTTTCAACAGTTTATACAATATGTGTTGCCTTGGAAATCCTATCTGCTATAATTAATTTACCAAGGTACTACAATACACACAATGCATACATGTAAATGTGTAATACGTACTTTGTAACTCTACTGTACAGGATCAGAATTTTAGTTTTCAACATTTGATGAATATTGGAAAGGGAACCATGACGGAAGTGGAGGGTGTATACATGTACATATAAAGTTTTGTGTCCAATATCATGCGGCTCTGTTTACAGCGTATTTTTGTACTTTCATATTCTACAATCAACTATTGTTAAAAAAAAAAAATTATTATTTTTGTGTCACAAGCTTGATCATTTCATTGGTGATCTGAATTGCCAGCATTGTCGTATCGTAAAAAATGTTATACTGTATAGTGCTACATTCCTTGTTGAAACCTCCATCCAAAAAGGAATCACTGTGCAGACACACCCCTCATGCTAACACTACAGATTTGCGGCAATGAATATTGTTAAATTTGGGTTTTCAAATTGGGTGCATACATTTTGGATTTCATCACTGCCTCGCATGTACACTGTTCGAAGTTTATTTTTTGATAGTGGAGGAATTATCTCCCGTAAGTACATGTATCTTCTTATACAAGGTCTCCGTTTCAATTCATCATTTCAATTAATTTCTCCGTAGGTTTAACAAGACTCTTATATTTGGCTTCCAAGTTAACCTGTCCATCTTTATCAAACGGAGCAATGCAAGAGTAACTATAAACAGTAAATATTTATTTTTCTTGTTTCATGGTCAGCTGGCCCTAGTTATTTCAGTAGTACTTACTACAGTGTGCTTAAGCCCCCAGCTGGTTAGTAAAACTGGGTGTACATACGCTGCACATCGAGCAGTGAAGTAAACATGCAAATTGAAACTCAAGCGTAATTAGTACTTTTGTGAAGTTAGACATCAACCGTATCGAGTAAACATTTACAAAGTTTCTAAAGACTGTCATACATGTAGATGCACTGTAGCTGTGTACTACTGTATGTATAACACAAGATGTGGCATTTTGTTTTCAAATAGTAGGCCTATACTTCCAAGGGATAATGACTAAGTGTGGATTATAATTTATTATGCAGATCCATTTATGCAAGACAGACTGCGTAAACTACGAGCCCAGGCTACCCACAGACCCTTCTTCTATAAAAAGCGGGTATGTGTTTTCCATCTGTAACTTTGCTCATCTAGAAACAGGAGCGCCAAATATCTCATCCCTAACTCAGTCACATACTTCTCAAAGAAAGCTGGGGGAGTAAGGGAAGGGGTTTACTCTTACTCATTTGGTAAAGGACAACAAGCTCTATTATATTTTGAATAATACACGTCTTGTGGGTGAATATCACCCATAGCTATGCAATTTGAACACCATAGGTTTGTACAATTCGACCCTTGACCCTTGACCCAATATGAATAATCGTAATATTCATCTAAAACAGAATTGTGCTTTATTTTTATGTTTTGTCTCAGTTCTATGGCAACCAATCGCCGGCTCGTTCGACATTTACAGGTAGACAGCAGAGGCAGAGGAGTCGTTCCACCTCTACAGATTCTGACAGGAGTCAAGTTTTGGAGAGAACGGTCAGGGCTCAACCTGATGAATTAAAATTATTTGTGGGATTAAACCTGACTAATTTTGTCCAGTAAAGTACTATGTACCTCAACGCATTCAAATATATTGATGAATTGCTATTCATTGGCCTCCTGACTTACTGATAGGACTACAATGTACATGTATGAGATTAAGGGGCTGCCAGCCTGATTAGTTACTGTCTAGATTTAAGGGATCGTGGGACTGCTGGCCTCACGAGTTGCTGCTGATCACCAGACAAAACTGAGGCCATGTATAATTTGCATTTTGTGTAAGATCAATTTATGCAAGGGCATAGGTGGTATTTCTTTCAGTGGAATTTTGCGCGTGCAAGCATTAGCATATATAATAGTAGGCTTATCAGAGGGGAGTGTTTCCTTACTGAACAGAATCAAAAGTGTCACTGATTTTTGAGATTCTAGTATCTCTGTTCTACCAAGTGAAGTATGAGCTGTTTCATTATTTGCTCTTTCACCTCAGAGGACTGCTCAAGGTAGAGACGATGTGGACAGGAAACAACACGGAGTAAGTAACTGTACATTGAAGAAGCTGTTATGAGTGTTGAGTATCAATCATTCCATCTCATTGGGGCACAGTGACAGTCAGCATGAATATACCACCTAGGTATTATCCTTTATTATGAATATACAGCATTTTACATACAATGAGGTTGGGGTATGAAGTGTTGTCGTTCAATCAAAGTACCATGTCTTATCACTGTACACCATCAAATTGTTGCCCAATATGGTAGAATTATCCAGACTGGTGGAATGATTGAGATTGGAATAAAAGTTATCAATTTGCGCTTGTTCATTCGCGGGTACCAAAAATTAATTAATTAATCATACAGCGCTGTTATCGATTTATTCTAATTTCCCCTCCTTCTTTTCTCAACAGCACCATTCTCGTTCTCGTTCTCACTCATCACAGTCTACGGTCCGATCAGTAACCCCCAGTCGCTACTCGGCCAGTCCCAGCAACTCCAAGCAGTCCAGCATAGGCTATGACAAGCCCCACAATCAGTCACATGGGGGAAGCTCGCTAAGAAAAGGCTTCTGCCACTCATCTAAGAGACACCACTCGTCGAGGGAACACCCAAACCACTCGAAGAAGAGGAAGAAAAGGCAAGCAGCCCCAGTCGACTCCCCAAGCAGCAAAGACCAATGCAGGAATAGCTTCTCACCTGTTTCGTTTGCGAGTGATGATGAAGATATGCTGTCCAGTCCGACCACCGACAGCCTGCTCCACATCACGAAAGAAAATGACCCGAGCGGCGAGATGGTGGATGCCGACTGCCCGACGATCAAACAGGAGGAACCGGAGGCGTGGCTTAACTCGGACGAAGATGCGACCCTGAACATTAGGACGCCATCTTCACCGTGGGTTGCCCAACGGCCAAGGCGTCCATCTCAAACTGCGACAGACCCTAACTTGATGGCACAGCCGTGGCGTCTGAAGCCTCTCACGATCCAAGATGGGGGGAGATCAAGTGTGACTAAACCAAACGAGCAGCCCTCGTTCTCAAAGTCCCCAACGAAGCAGGACAACGCACCCTACCACGCTGCCGACCCCCCTGCGCGAACGCAGCTACACCAGAGCCCCGTCACTGACTGGTCGTCCACGAGCAGTCACCAACTGCACAGCCCCACGAGCAGCAGCTTTCAGATGTCACCGCCTAACGTGAATGGGCTGTCGAGGAAGCAGGGACGACCCGCGTACGTCTCGGCACCCGACGTGCACCAGGAGAATCTGGTCAGGCTACGGGCCAAAAAAGATGATATAATCAAGGTTTGTTGAGAAAAGGAAGTTATTATAATCATAGCATTCTGTTGTCTGCTTGGTCGAAATTTTACCTGATTTTGTCTGCTTTGGGAGGACAATGGTTAATAGTATCAATTGGTATCTATATGTGCAGCAGTTCGTTACGAAGTTGAGATGGTTCTCAGAAACCTTATCATCAGTTGATTCTCTCCTCTGTATGTCGTAAATATTTGTACCTGATCACTAAGGTAGATAATGTTTAATAGTGGAAGTATGTGAGCAGTGATCCTGAATTCTCCCATGAGTTGAGATGATTTTCAGGAGCGCTTTATAAAGACAATAGAATAACCAGATACTGTGAACTATTTATGCGCTATGATTTTTTGCAGGCCTACAAACAAGACTGTGACACGTTTGCGACAGTTGTACGCATGCTGATCAGGTAAAGCTCATTGTCCAAATGCACTCACTGGCAGATTCAGACAAATATGAAAACATGAATTCAAAATTGTCAAGTAAATCTTGACTATCTGACTATCATACAATGTATTGGCTTTAGGTCGTATTGTCACATTTGGTAGAGGTTGTACCGGTAATAGTCACATTCACTTAAAGTTTATCCCTTCGTCCAAATTTAGTAATCAAGGCAATTAGAATTCTAATCTGTGCAAATAATTTATATAACCATGACAATAGTAACAGGCGAAAAGTAGAATCTTTATTGTAGCTGTATTCAATAGGATCGGCTCATTTCTCATGCACGCAGGGAAAGATAAAGAACAAGAGGGGTCCCAGTCCAATAGTGACAAATCCTTGTAGTGCTTAGTTTCCATTATTAACGATTGGGTTTCTTGCATTGATATTTCAGGAAAGATCCTGATTTAGAAGAGAGACTCCAGGAGGCCTTGAGGGAGAACCTTACCGAGATCGGCCAGAAATGTGTACAGGAGCTTGAGGAGGCTGTGGACCAGCTGAGGGGCTGAGGGACTGACCAACCCTGCAGACAGCGGTGGTCATAGATGTGTAGAGAAACCTAATGATATCATGTCATTGCTCAGAGTTACTAATGACAATTATTGTACCTTGTTTACAAAGGTAAATTCAAATATATACTAAAATTAAAATGCAGTATTAATAATTGTTTTATCTCTAAATATTAGGCAAAAAGAGAGAGAGATTATATTGGTGTAACGAACCTAAAACAAAAATGAGGGTAGGTGAGTTAAATATTTTTATTTTTTTGGATAATGCAACCAAAATTACAATCGGCTGTTTAAATCTACTTTGTCTACGAGCTATACCTTGAGTGTGGTGCTCACTCTAGGATGACACAGTGCCCTCATCAGTGGGGGTCTGGTTGAATGGAAAACATTTGTGTATTAACTGTGGTATACGTATTATTTAAAATAGGAGTTTTAAAGGCATGTTTGTCTTGACTCATCAGGGGAATGATTCTAAAATCATTTATTACCAGTTGTAGCATGACAAACGTCCTGACCAGCAACATTGGGAATCCCTATTTATTTCAACTTTTTTTGTAAAAAGGCAGAAAGATGTGTGTTTTTTCCCAGCTGTGGACGGTTCACTAAAATATATAAGAATTGTAAATGTTTAATAGCTGATGAAAATATTTCATCTAATAATATAATTTCTTGTTTAATCTTGCAATGTGATTTTGTGTAAGATGTTAGACGTCTCAAAAACCCAGTTATTACTGAAATAAGTACTTATTTATAATGTTGGTATGTACTTACTAATTCAAATACAACTTCAGGGATACCCTAACAATAGGGAGTATTAGAGGGTACATTCCAGAACAGGGATCACTTACCCAATTGGGAGAAAACATCCATTCAACATTGATGCACGTGTGCATTCGTAACTTTATGTGCAACTCACTTTAGTATCGTAAGGTGGTTAGGACTAATTTCAGGCCTGTACATCAAGCCATATGAATGTAAAAGCTAGCAACATGAGTAAACTAGCTACCCGGTTACATGCACCAATTCGTTTTTTCCTCAAATTACTGGTACAACAATCTCATACAGTAGAATTAGCATCTATCTTCATGATATACATGTATCGGTAGTGGTCTATGACAAAATGCTTGCTCACAAAAATGATAGTCGTTTCAACTTTCCATTAGCATTTTGTATACATGTAACTGAAATAGTGACAATATCTTTTAGCAATACATGTGTAAATGCAAATCATCAACTCGACCTTGAATTTCAAGTGACTTTTAGTGCCAAAACTCAGAATGACAGCACATATGCTTGTCCTGTCGTAGAACCTCAGAGTTGTTTGGCAATACAATATTGTGCAATATATGTAGAAGGAAAGTCAACCCACCATCGCTGTCATATGACCCCACAACCCTCACTTTGGGAACCACTGCCGGAGGATCCGTGGCCTGAAAAATATTGAAGACCCCCTGCTTTTGGGTGTATGTATTAAAAACCTTAAGCCTGCCGCACTCGAGAGCTCTCTGCTGGGCAAAAAGTCAGTCGAGGTATTTTGCTCAGCACGATTATCGTGTGTGCAATTTACGTAAATGGACTGTCTAATTCTGGGCAAGTAATGAATCAGGGTGGTGCAAAGAACGTGTACAGTTTCCTCACAATCAATTATTACTGCCAATATTTACAAAGAGAATTAGGAGAGGTAATGATGTACATTTTTACACTTCCCTGCATTGCAGGATTTGTTTCATTCAAGATGAGTTCTGTGTCAAGACAATGATATTAAAATTAAATGTACCCCAGATTCGGCTTTTTGGGGGGCAGAGTGGGTCCCATATGTTTGTGCAATAAAACTACATACATGTATTTAAAAAAGAAAAATGACTTTGATAACACATTTTTCTGTAGCCTTGTAAAAGGTCCGTTAGACAATTACAATTTGTACAACTGCTTTTCAATCTCTCTTTTGCGTATAATATTTTCTAAAGGTAGGCTGTCTATTGGAAAGCGTTTTTGTTCGGTTATGTACGCCAAACAGTACTTGATTTTGTTCTTCGATGGCAAGTATTTTTGCATGGCTAGTACAGCAATATTTTGCAGTGAAATACATGAAATGTGCTCCTGAGTGCTACTTATTGGTTGAGCCGCGTAGGTTGCAAAATTATTGTAATGATTGGGGGCGTGTGTGTGCCTTTCTGTCTATTACTCCGCACATAGTAGCTCATGGTTGGCAAAACTAACTTTACCGGGTAATGTGTTACTTGCAAATCATTAATATCTTGTGATCTCTTGGTCAATGTTTACATTGATCGAATCCAATTATTTAGTCGCGAATTGATGCCGTAGACTAGAATGCACATCCTTAACAACCACATGGGGTGCCGTTTGTGACATTATTCCGACTTGATCATCGTGGTCGCGATTTGACAGCAGCTCCACCTTGCACACCTATAGGCTGCTGTTGTTTTGCCACTAGAAATAACCAGTGTTGGAATTCTCTACTCTTTGTTTTATCTTAAACAAATATATACCTTCAGTCAAATAACTTGTAAAACTGTTTTATTCGAAATTCACTGATGCACATGCACAATTGTACGGTAGTTCAAAAGTGGCTCAAATCTGTACCATGCACTGCTTTTATGGTCGCGATTTGACAGCAGCTCCACCTTGCACACCTATAGGCTGCTGTTGTTTTGCCACTAGAAATAACCAGTGTTGGAATTCTCTACTCTTTGTTTTATCTTAAACAAATATATACCTTCAGTCAAATAACTTGTAAAACTGTTTTATTCGAAATTCACTGATGCACATGCACAATTGTACGGTAGTTCAAAAGTGGCTCAAATCTGTACCATGCACTGCTTTTATGGTTACATTTTCAACAAATAAACTTGACAATGGTGTGTGTGGGTGTGATGCGCAACACTGTCTAGTAAACTGGAAAATGGTTCCAGGATAAGACGAGTGCACTGCTGAGTAACGTAGTAGCCAATGGAAGGGAACAGGTTAAGGAAAATATATATATCCCCATTCGCTGCTTTGGGGTTAGTCCTTGTGTTTCTTCTTTTTGGTCGTTTTTATGGAGTGAGTCTCTGCTTCTCCCTAAAATAAGAGATGAAAGAAACGAATACTGAAACTAACAAATCTGGAAAAATTGTACTTCACATCCCACTTGGACTCTTGGACAAGTGGTAGACAACCTCCTATTCATAGTTTTAGTAATAGTCTTTATTGCCCTCTACATGTACCTACGAAACCATAACCTTTTCTGCACATGATACACATTCCAATGGTATCAAGCACCTTTCCTGGGGGGATCTGTACAAGAAGCAACAGCTATGACACACAGCTTACCTTTGATTCAAAGACATTGCCATCAACCACCTCTTTCTTGAGTCGTTTATCTGTCTTATGTTGTTGTCTTGCAGTATCATTACCAGCACCTTTAATCACTGTCTCCTCGCATGCAATAAGCCTCTCCTCCATGCTGCAATCAGTTCCCTCCTCTTGGACCTCTGATGAGTACCGGTAGTTCTCATTGGATGATCTATCCTCATAGTGGGATTTCCTTTTGTTTTGTCTGATATGTGTTGCCTTGCTCCCTCTAGAGTCTAGTTTGACGGGCTCCTCTGGAAATACATTAAGTACAAATATTACACGTCTGTGTCAAGTACCAAAGGTAGGTTACCTCAACCTATGATCCTGAACCAGTGGTATTCAATTTTGTTTTTTTGATGATCGCAATTTATACCTCTGTAATCCTGGGGACCCTTCCAGTGGCAGACCTGTTGATGCTTGTGGCCAGCGGGGGGAGGGGTCTAAAGGAATGGGTGTCCCTTTGCAAAATTATTGTATAATGGTGCAATATTTTGCTATTAATTGAAAATGCTGAGTAGTGTTGCCGTTGCCGTTTTCTTAAAACAAAATATTCGGAATTTTTTTTTTCTACCACTGTCTTAAATCTTTATAGAAGAAATTTTGAAGATCTACACTAATTCATATACATGTAGGATGTTTGTGGGTACATAATGGGAAGACAAATTAGGTATTAGTCCCCAATACCAATAGTTTTTTCTAAAGTGAGTGTGTATGTTTTACAACTTAGGGCTAGCAAACAATTCTTCTTCGACTTCTGTGCATGATTTGCTTACGTTTAAACGTCTATCGCTCGAGAAATTTCCGTATAAACCCGAGAGTAAAATAGCCATTACGTCTCATCACTACTTGCTACACATAAAGCAATATTGTAAAGCTATTTTTACCATACTCTTCTGTATTAAATCTATTTAGAAACGCAATAACCCACCCCATCCAAAAGGCAGAAATCGCTGCTTCAGGTCCGGTGGGAGGGGTAGTTCCTCTATGTGTTTAGTCGGAGAGCGACTATTTACAATTGGTGGAATATCGACTTCCTCTACAATGGACAGCTGTCCTGTGAATGCTGGAGCTGTGTGGAATTAATCAGGGAAAAATACTGCAAGTTACGACTTGCGAATCCCCCTGGCTGGGCGATTCACCTTTAGGGAAGTAGGTATAGAATTCCCCTTTAATCAGTGAATAGAAGGACAACTGGAAAAATAAAACATTTACTAACTTGTGTACTGTTATTATACGGAAGATTAGGCTAGAAGGGACAATAGATTTGTTAGGCTTCCATAAGTGTAGTCTATATATGCTTTAATTGTTAATACACTTTATTGGTGAGGTAGGCTCACAACACACCACCACAAACACACAGCTGTCTGGGCTAGGCATAGTGTATTGGTCACCATTACAACTCAAACCGATTTTGAGTCGCCCCTTTAGCAACATTAGTCGTACAGTAGGTACACTAGACTCACCGGGAACAAGATGACCTGTTGACCTGGATGGTAGGAGAAGCTGCGGCAATCCCTTTGGTAAGAAAGGGAAATAATCACTGACCTATGACCCCAAGGACCAACGTCATGTCATTATGAGCTATCAGTGCTTACAAGTGGCAGAAGCTAAGCTTGGGAAATACCACAAACATATCAAATAACACGATACATGTTTATCTGTCTGCTTGTCACCAAGACTGCCTAGGATATGTGGTGAGAACTTATTGTTGGTATTCATCTGGATTTGGATACACAAACCAGACTATTCTACACACAGAAGACCCTCTGCACGCAATTTTTACTGCTCGCTTGAAAACCCCACTGTTTAATTTAGGATGTGCATCTAGCAATGTGTGCTCGGCTGGTTACCTTTGTACATGGTTACAATATCCAACTAGTGCAGAACTCCAGGCAAACCATCTACAGTGACATACTTGTCTTCAGTTCACTTACTTTGTTTGCCTTTAGCGATGCATGTGTGCATATTTCATAAGATGTACTATCGCCGTCAGAGTTCTTTCTGGGTGACAAGCGTTGGTGGTCCTCAAGCAGTAGTTTCTTCACATTTAGTCTCTTGGCATCAAACTAGGCGTAAAGTAGCAAGCAAACATTTAGCCAGATGCGTCTCTATGGTTCATTAAAAAGAACGCGGTCACACAACTGTCATAAGAGTACAAATACCAATCTCACAATTTGTGACAGTTTCTATTTTGTTACATACATGTAGACGGTAGTACAGTATATACACAGTATGTGTTGAGTGCAATTTGCCAATCTGTACCATCTCCAAATTGTGCAAGTCTGCTGCACAATTTGGCTATCGCATGCGCAGAGTTGGTCAGTTTCGGTCAGCATACTTTTCCTTATTGTAGTGATTTTTCAAAGGATATCAAACTGTAACAAAAGTTCTTTGCAGTGGAAGGACTTTATTTTCCTTGAATACATTTTTTGCAAACTGCAGGTTCTGTGGTTTGCAATGATAATGAAAATGATAATAATGTAGCTTAATACAGCGCTGGAACCATGTACACATGCTCACCGCCCTTCACAAACAATACTTAAGTCACCGATCAATGTTTGAATGATGCTGGTACAATCTGCAGTCGACTTCCACAAGCACCAGGGCATGCCCCTTCTCTTTCTCAATAAGTATTCTGGGTTCCTAAACATGCTTTACATAACACAAGGGCCCTACGGCTTAACATCCCATCCGAAGGAAGTACGATGAAGTGCTACGACAGAGACTCAAACCCACATTCTGATAGCACTGGAACTTGAACGAGTCTGGTGCACTAGACCACAACACCCCCATCAAATGTAAGAAAATCCAAGGTACTGGTAATTGTTCGATAAATCTAGAACAAAAACTGCCTACAGGTATGGTAGCCGTATGCCAATATTTTAGGAGATTGCGCAGATTGACAAACTGCGCTCAACAAATATCAACTACTACGGGTAGTATCATTTATCAGGACTCGTCAAACACATGTTGTATTGGTATAATATAAAACCCTTTTGCTATTACCATAACCTGTTTTAACAAGGGTGATTAGGAAAGATATTTTTTACACAGGGATACTTGACTGTCGGTTTTATCACATGAGATAGTAAGCTAGTTTGCTAGCTACGTGCTAACCATAACCCATCCATAACCCTCAAAGAAGACAGTTGTGTCAAATCAGTTCAGATCGTTTGGTTATCACTGGCAGCGCATTATGTGATGCGTCACATTAAAAAGTACCTCTTGGGTCAAACATTAAAACATGAGTTACTGATACCACATGAACATTTTAAGCCTTACAATGGTACAAATTTTAAACAGATTAAAGATTCGTGTGTGTGTGAATAAAATAGCATATCTAGCGCCTTTTCGTGGCAACAAATCACAATTTTAGACAACAACTAAAACAGATATGATGATTTTAACTTCACTTTTAGTAATTTGGATTCATGTTTTGTTTTTCTTCTCTTGAAGCACACTTCAAAGATGAGTAAATAATAATTTCATTAACTCGAAATGGTACAGGCCGATGAGAGGTACCTTTTAATATGATGCGTCATAAATGGCAATCCTTGTTTATTGGATGGTTAATGGCATTAACCTTACATTGAGGGGTGCTTTAATGAGCCACACGTCTGCCGAGTTCTGCACATCTTCAATGCAGAGGTTGTTATCACCGGCGGTTAGTTCAACTTGTTCAAAATTTTCCGGGCACATAAAGCTGGTGGAAATAGATCATATTGAAAAGGCTCAATCGTTAGTGTCATAAGAAGCATCTTTGTTTTCTCTTAATATTCTTTAGCACATTGAGCTATTAATCTTCCCCTCGTTTCAAGTCTGTCTTTGTATCAATATCAACAATATTGATTTACTAATTGATTATTTCCTGTAATATTTTATTGACCGGTAAGATCCTTGTTTGTGTTTTGAAATATATATATACTGAACAAAATTATAAATGCAACACTGAGTGATTTGAAAACTTAACCGTACTGTCGTGTATTTTTTCAGCAGGGTGATATGTCAGCACTGATATATATCTCCTGTCAACAATAACAAAAATACGGTTTATTTTGCATTCAAATTTTCATAATTTTTTTTTTTATGCTGCATAATTTTGTTCAGTACGGTACAAACTTAAGTTACAGTGGAAAGAATTTGGGTGCTAACCTCCTGTTTCCCTTCATTTATTTTCCAAATGTACCTTAATTAGAGTGAGAAAAATCTAAAAACAGGAATCACTCGAGGAAGAAGTTTTCAACTCGATCTAATCTGTTTTGAATGACAACAAATGCAATTATTGTTTAATTTACTTTTCGCGGCGCGGCTATTTTGTCTAGTCGCATATATACAGTACGTGCAAGGTGCAAGTGTACCCTTTTAGCCTGGTACGGAGAGGGTAAAATTGTAAAGTGTCATTCTTGTCTTTTTCGATTTTTCCTGTTCTAAATAGGTACATTTGGCGAAAATAAACAAAGGGAACCTGGCAGTTAGCACCTCAATTCTTCCCCTTACAGTAGTTAATCTTGTACTGCATATCACTGTTGCCTTTTTCACCCAGTAAACTTACTGATAGTACTATAGATTGCAGCTACACATTTTCACAAAATAACGCTGATACTTTCGTATTTGCTTAAACTGGCAAAAATTGAACATATTTTCACTTGTTGTGAGGGAAATAAAACATGTCTATTTTCACAGGGAGTAAGTTAACCACTATACAACAGTCAACTTCCAGAAGGCTGGAAGCTGTAGGTCGAATGAATTAGGCCCTTGTGGAGGACTAGAAAGTAGGGATAAATTACAGTTAACGTCCGTATTACATATCTTAATTCAAGTAGACCAAATTACTAATACTGATAAGTAGACCTACATAATAGTACTTGAAGATAAGTAGACCTTCGATATACTACCGGTACTTGAAGATAAATAGACCTACGAAATGCTACTTGAAGATATGTAGACCACTTTTTACACTACGTAAGTTTAGTAGACCGGCACGTACGTAGTGCGTATCTCATGGAACATTTCCTCAAATGAGTGGAGGGCTAAATATATCAAAAGAGGGCGCATGGAGGAAATACGTATTTTATAAAGGCGCATGGAGGTTTGGATAAACGAGATATTTTTCGTTTCAGATATTTAAGAAGACCGTGCAGTGTGCTGGTAAACCTGCCCTGTGCGATGTCAAGATATGCAACTCTGGTGTTTGTTGTATGATTGAAACACGTCTGCATATATTTGGAATGGAATTTAGATGAAATATGGAAATTTATGTGTCATTTACAATGCAATAACAAATTGAAAAAAGATATTTATTTGCCAAGAAGTTACTTATTTCTCTTTTTGGAATATGTGTACGTGGCTCTGAAAAGGACCGTTTGGGTAATTGATATTTGGTCTGCAGTCTACAGATCCTTGGCAATCAAGTCCAGGATGTAGCAGGTGACAGCATCAACACGGGCGGCATCCACGGACTTTGGTGCAGTGTATCTGGGCAGATGTTTAGCCAATTGGTCTTGGAAGAGGCAAGTCCCAGCCTTAGGATTACTCTTCAGTAGGTTGAAGATCTTGACCCTTGATTCAGCCACCTTTTTGGCCAATTTCTGCTTGTACTCCCCGACAGCTTCCTGTGTCAGCAGAACGTCCTTCTCCAGCATCTGCCTCTTCCTGTAGACGTGTGCCGTCTCTATCTCCGGGTATCGTTTACGCACCACCTGTCGGCCTAACTCGTCTTGGGCACCAGGCAAGGACACTGCTTTGTCAGCTGCGTAGTGCTCCGACTCCCTCCACAGCTCTGTAGCAGCTTTCTTCGCCTTGGTCAACGAACCAAACTCCTCCGAAACCTGCCGTATGAACCCAGGCTGGGTACAGGCCCATTTGAGTCTGGTGTTTTTGGCACGTTCATCCCGGCTGATGGAACTTGAGTTGGCCTTAAAGTCATCAGCTGTGACCATTCTGGTTGGTCTTTCGATGACTGGAATGTTGTTTCTCTCGAAGTCATCCTGAGTCCAGCCTACGAAATAATCTTTCTTATGTCGCCGTACTACAGCCTTTACTTTTTCTGCAACTGTGTAAGTACATGGGAGCTGATGAAAGAGTGCCATAATGTAGTTAACGTTGGACTAAAGTAGAAACTATCATAATAAGGAAACTGCATTCTTTGGATTTTTAATCATATCATACCAAGGGGTGGTCACTGCTGTTCCATGGCGTAGATCCACCCCCGCAGGACTCCCAGATTTAGGGAAAGCTTCTCTCAACTTCATCCAACTACCTGAGCAAAAAGTAAAACAAATTTAAAAGTTGAAATATTCAAAGAACAAGATTTGGATTTCTAGTTCTACTGCCATTTTAGGGTTGAAGTTCTATTTCTACTTCGGAGTAACTGTACTAGAATACCCAGCCACCACATCGTTTTCTAAAAATACCTCTTGTACCCAGGCTCCCAGCCTTCACATCACAGTCATGCTCGGTGGGGACCAGTCAGAAGCCATACCATATCTGCCGCTAAGCCAGGGATCTGTCCCCGAATTTACAACCTGGTAACGGCGGTAGCGGGATCCCGAGGGATACAGGCTTTTTGATACAGAATATTTATACAGAGAGAAACTGACCGGACATATCACTGCAATTGGCATCACTTTGATGTGAAGGCTGGGTACGAGAGGTATTTTTAGAAAGGGACGTGGTGGCGGGGTATTCTATAGTTACTCCAACATAAGAAATTCATAAGAAGTTCAACGGTTCGTTGTACCTACAAGCCAATGGGACAGCCATGGGCACCTGTATGGCCCCACAATATGCCAACATCTTCATGACGGATTTGGAGAGCCGTTTTCTTCATACCAGAACTTTACTACCTGTGCTTTACCTTAGATATATTGATGATATTTTCATTATTTGGACCCATGGAGTAGAATCACTACAACAATTCCACAACGACTTCAACAACTTTCATCCATCCATCAAATTCACCATAGATACATCCGCCGACAAAGTACACTTCCTCGATACATCCATTTTCATTCACAACA
>JAVCKS010002753.1:8431-19296 GCA_032273685.1 Pteraster tesselatus | reverse complement strand
GAGGAGGGGGGAGGAGGGGGGAGGAGGGGGGAGGTACGGGGGGGAGGTAATAGTCTCACCAATGCATGATGGTTCATCAGTAGTGTACGGTCTCCTAGTTCAAGCATACATGTAGCGGTCACGGAGCCGATGTCTTATTCAAGTACTGTAATAACATTATTCCCCTCGCTCTACCTCAATAAAAGCCGTACGAAATGATTAACGTTACCATGGTGAAGACCCATAGCACAAATAGAAATAACGAAAGAGGAAAAAACGAGGTCACGGTTGACAACATGAATTTTTCATTTGTAGAAATTTGCACAATGCACGCGATTGCAATTATGTCTACACAAAGTCATGTATACGTGTATAATACCTCACCCACCAAACAGCCTGGGCAGCTATCATTCAGTCTATGCCCGCCTAGTCTTGCCTCGGGCTGCACAGTTATTCCACTGAAAAGAAACATCGAGATATTTCCAAATTAAGTTGATTTGACTATTTCTATTAAAGATGTCCGATTTCAGACCGATTTCACCTAACGAAATCATTTTGATTGGTAAATTGATATTTTAGTTTGCCCTTGTAATATTAGCATTTTGTATGACACGATCAAGCGCTATATATAGGCACCATTTCCGTTAGTTCATGGGCTTCTAACAATATTTATGAACATGGATGGATTTTGTTCGTGGTCACGCAGATGACCGAGCGAGGGCGTCCTATTTTGCCATGACGAACGCTGCCCTTCGGGAAAATAATCAAGGAAAGTCAGTCTTGTTCAATGCGTCAACCGTCGATGGCAGGTTGATCAGATAACAGGGGGCTGGTATGTTTCTATCTAGTACGCACAAAACAGCCACGACCGAGGCTAGTATTAAGGTACATGTGTATAGATAAGGAGTGGCCAAATCGGTGGGACGATAAACAAGCTCATTTCATATTCAGTTCTTCAGTATAATTAATTATAACAAAACATAAGCGCCCCGGCCGAGCGGTCACACGTTTCTGCATTTAGTGCGAGGGAGACCGGGATAGAGCGAGATATATAATTAGATAGACTTCTGCTTTAATCGAATTAGCGATCTAAAAAAAGATTTGATTGACCGCGATGCGACTTGACTCACGATTTACTTAACTCAAACGAACTGACGAAAAATCGCCTTGAAAATTATTGCTTCGGCACGGTTTCTGTGCTATAGCTGTACAATGAGGGGAGAGGAAGGAGGGAGGGAGGAGGAGGGAGGAGGAGGAGGAGAGGAGGAGAGGGAGGAGAGGGGACGAGAGGGGAGAGGAAGGAGGGAGGGAGGAGGAGGAGGGGGAGGAGAAGGGAAGGAGAGAGGAGGAGAGGGAGGAGAGATGAGAAGGGGGAGGAGAGGGAGGAGGGGGAGGAGAGGGGAGGGGGAGGAGATAGGATAAGGGAGAAGGGAGAGGAGGAGGGGGAGGAGAGGGGAGGAGGGGGAGGAGAGGGGAGGAGGGGGAGGAGAGGGGAGGAGGGGGAGGAGAGGGAAGGTAGAGAAGAAGAGAGGAAGAGGGGTAGAGATGACAAAAATATTACTGCTGTACTGCTTTTGAAGCGAAATACATCAATCATACCAGTCATCCATTTAAACTACACAGCGCACCTTTAATTACCAGTGGCCGGGATGTAACATGACCACTAGCGGTCACCGTAAGTTAATTCACGGCGGGAGACGTCAATGACGTCACTTGTTTACATGGTACTGTGTCGAATTTCCAACGGGCAAAAAAAACACGGTTTCTCTTCCAAACGTATACGGTTTTTCACTGTTTGCGAATATCAGAGCGCGAACAATAATAAGAGACTGAAAATGTCAAGATCATTTACAAGGTGCGCACAGGGATTTGGTAACGGAAATGGACCCGGGTCGGCGATTGGTTACTCAAGTAATTAATAGTAATTACCTTTGGAAATCATTACGCTCGTGTAGTTGGATGTAATACGACCCGTTTTATCCCGGAATGTATCCAACAACTGGAGCACTTTGAAGAGGTATACTCAGCCGATTTCTTAGAGTAAGAGTGCTTGTCGAGGTGGGCATCGCACGCACGGAGACTAGTACTATGCGAGACGAGTTACATGGTAATTAGAACTAGGCTACGAACTGTTGAGAATTGATATCTATAGCTGGGAGCACGGTATAGGAGTAAGCTTGCTGGACTAGTAGTATTGGGACCTTATGAAATTGAACGAACGGGAAGATATGATGGCGGCGTCCGCCGTCCACACGACAACGGCGACATTGGTGTCGTTTGCCTGCTTCGCGATGCTGACGACTGTGGCGAAGGGAATCGAGCTGAAAACATGTGAGTTGGGAAATGGTTCTTAATAAACTCGGGGTACTAGGTTATGCTACGTTAATACAGTGGCACGGTGTTTCCTCGTCGATAGTATAACCTTGCGATTTAGGCCCCGGGTGAAGTGATTTTTGCGATTAGTTATCAGTTGAGTGTCTAATGGTGCGCTGTGTGCTGGCGGTGATGCTAGATGCGATTATTGCTGCTCGTGCTACTGTTCGTAGGTTAAGATATAGTGGTGAAGTCACGGTGGTGAAGTCACGGTGGTGAAGGTGGTGATGATGTTGAAGCTATGATAGTACTGTTATTGTCACTGTTATGGTGAGATGGTAAATGCATGATGATATGAGTGTTTTGGTTATAATGTTCGTGACACGATGGTGATTCTATAGTGGTGGTGATTGTAGTGGTGTGATGGTGTGATAGTATTGCTTTCACCACTGATGATGGTCTAGTGAAGTTGGTGTCGGTGATATGGTAAATGTGTGGTGATGTTTTTTTTGTGACAGTGACATGATCGTAGCTTGGTGGTGACTGGTGATGCGTGGCCATGTAATGTGATGGCGAGATGCTATGTATAATAATTCAACCAAAAATCGAACATGCAGCCAATTAACTGGCTACTCCCCAAACGCCCCGAACCCCTGCCCCGTGTGGGCTTGCCAAGATAGGGTCGATGTGGATCTAAGATGGGTCCAGTATGGGCTAGGCAATAGACCGAATAATATTGGGTCCAGGAGTGGGTCCTTCATTTGTGGGTTAAATATATTGGTGTACAACATGTGCTAGTAATAATATGTAAGATAATTCAGTATCATGTATTCCGGGAATTCGAAACAAAAAAATCGTGGGCATTCGGATGTCTGTCAAAGTGATGACGTCATGTTTCGATTAGCAAATAATTATGTTAAAATGACTGGTTTTTGCTGCAGAAATGATTTTGCCCAATCATGCCATGCAAGAAGATGAGTCGTATTTGTAACCGGTCTTGTCTACTGACGTCACGGCACGCTTATTACAATAATTGTTTGGCTGCAGTGCGCAGTATTATGTTGAAGGGAACAGCCGTCTATTTGCGTGCGAGACGACTTGTACCTGGGACTTTTGAACCCGTGGAATAGTCTGACACCTCGCAAGTGGTTTCACACCTAAATCATTAGAGAAGTTCAGTCGTCGTACATGTACTTGTATACCGGGGTTAATGCTCGTTTTTTCGTGCTCAATTTGTTTAGTATATAGGCCCACATTTAGTACAGTACAGTCTAGGGGTGTGGGAGGGGCAGATATAGTCAAATTAAAAATAATATTAATATATTCTGCATAATATGCAGCGAATTTCTGTGAAGGAACTTGGCGTAGCTACTGGAATATAGCCTTGTAACCACGAGGTGTGGCACATTGCATCATGGGTTGCTCTTCGGAAAATCGCAAAGGGCAAACCGTGTAAATGTATGAATGCTCTGAACTCAGAAACCATAACATATACACCCCAACACCATTTTCTGAATCACCATAACCTCAGGGTGGTTCTAAATACCAAAAAAAAGAAAAACAAAAGAAAAAGGAAAACAAAAGGGACATGGATGTGTTTTATAACCCGGGCGGCGCAGGGTTACCCCCGCTAGTAGTATTATTATTACTATACCTACTCCCCCTCGCCCCTTCAGACCAATCTATACCAACTTAAACAGAATGAGAGCTAGTCCTGCATATATGTTTCCGAATTCGCGCCCATTTAGGATTATACATTATAATCTGTAAACTGTTCTTGTTGGAGAAAACACATTTTCATTCACCGATCAGGTTTTAATTTCAACGGAAAAGCCATTTTAATCAGTACCTCTCAAACACAACGATATTATACAGGATTGATGATGATGACAACAATATAGTTTCCATATGAAGGCTTGTAGTTGATACACTCTTCCTGTACTGAAATATTTCCTTTTGAAATGCTGTCATCTTCGAGGAAATGCTGTTCTTCCTGTACAACGTACACGAAGCTACGGTTTACAGGGCAATCACCGGCCATCCGAACAGGCTGTACGGTAGTCTTATTACGAACCAGAAACCGGTTTATTCTTGTCATTATTACCGCTTCAACGACCCATGAATAAATAAAGTGCATAGTTGATAGTCCTAGCAGCCAGCCCACGAGACATCATCTCCCACTCGGCGGCAGATCTTGCACTAGCGCGCCTAATTGTTATTCGCCGGCCAATGTTGCTTCAACTGCCAATGAAAATATTTCGTTTACCTTTGACCTTTGACAGTTCGAGGCCTTGAAGGTTATTTTGAATTAATGTTTAGAAGATAATAATTAACCTGTTATGTTTTTACAAGACGTAAACTTGTAAGCTGTAGTCGAAAAGCTTGAACAATTGAAATGAACTACTAGTATACGGGGTATTGTAAGTACAACGCGAAAAATATTAAATATTTTCCCATTATTGCGGTTTATTTTATAGGAATGATAAAGACAAAATTAATAATCTGTCGGTGAAATTTCGGTAAAAAATCGGCGATCGATCGGAGGTTAGTCGAAGATTAGTCGCAAACAATCGGTGATAAATCGAGAATCAATAAGATCAGTCGGTGATCATGTAGTCGATCGGTAGTAGTCAATCGGCGACCGATCGGAGATTATTCGCAGATCAACCAGGAATCAATAGACAACTAGAGATTTATAATCAAGGATTATTCGAAAATTAAGCAGTGATTAAAGGGCGATAAATGATTATTAATATTCACAAAAATCGGCTATTTATTCAGAGATCAATAAATACCTCAATTGGCAATAAATAATCCTCAGAGGAGTGAAACGATGATTTATTTTCGTAAACACAAAACTTCATAACATTACACAATCGTAAATACCAGCATCGCTTGTATTTAGCTATTAAACATCAGTACATCGCAGTAAGACGTGTTTATTACGATTATACCGACCTTTGAGATCCATCTAAGCTCCTCGGTTGCCATAGTAACAGACAGCGCAGACAAGATTCGCAAAATAACCATATTCAAGATTTACGATGCATCGCACTACCACGGCTTGGACTCTTACTAATGTTAAAGGTCACATAGCTCCACAGCAAACAAAGCGATCAATTCGCACGTTGTTGTGTTCCAATGTTTTTTAATGTTTCATAAACGAATGTGAATGTGAAATGAATGATCCTGTATTTTTGCCAGCGTCGATACATGCACCACATCAGCGCCGGCACAAATACAAGACTGTTTATTTTCTGCATTTACATTTTTTTACTCCAAAAATGTAAATGCTGCATTGCTAGTTTTGTTTAATGTAGTTGTATAGGCCGTCGAACGGTTAGCGAATGTAATACATCATTGACAAGGTAAAAGCACAAAGAATGTCTAGCAATCATGATAAGTAGCTCAATAGTTGAGACAGTTGACCTCGTTAGACTAGAAGCGCTGTCAAACATGCTTAATTAAAGAAAGCAGCGGAGTCTTTAGTTTCGTCACGGAATCACGTGGAACAGCACATAGCAAAAGCGAAGTTAGTTTCATTAGTATACGAACAAAACGCGAAGATTTGGGTTTTTGCCGCGCTCATCATCCGATCAACGTAAACCTCGTCATCTCGCAATACACATTGTGAGCTACCTTAAACCGTACCACATCATCACAAACACTACCGCGGTAGAGTAACGTGGTGGAGTGAACCCTAACAAATACGAATAATAAATACACACTATTATGGCTGACATAGTATGACAATTTCCTATAGGACATGTTTCCTATACAGTGTCCTGAATTATTCTATGCATCGCGGACAATGTCCCTTTATATCAAGTTCCGTTAATGGCAGGTGCATCCAGACAAGACGCTTATTGAGTGGTCTAATTAAGTTGGACGTTCGATCGTAACTAGAGAAAACGAGGGGGAATTCGGGTTCAATGGTCTACAAACATTCACTAGACACCCGAGTGATAACGCAATAACCCCAAATGTCAACGGATGGAGTTAAAATATACGGCGGGCATATTATAGATCAAATTCCTGGAGTCATTTTGCGCATCTCGTCAATGTATATTCTTCGCCCGTACCGCATTAATATCCATTCTACTTGCGGCCTGTGTAGGCTTTTGTAGGTCAATCTTAGTTGATGACGCGCATCCTGATGATCAAACATTTATTCGGCTAGACTGCGCGGTGTGAACATTACTTTCCATCATTTATTTCCCTCTAAATTATCTGACTGTGGTTACAGAAAGTCTGCAAAACCAACAATGGAAGGGAAAGTGGAGTATACCCCAATGTTTTTGTATTGGATGATTTTTTTTTTTAATGTTCCGGTTGAGTTTAATTTGTTTCAGAAATTGAGACCAAAGCCGGATTAATTGATAAGCAAATATTTTATAGAACAATTTTTATCGGGCTATGCATAGGACGCATCGCTGCATGCACGTGCAAGGCACGATGTCCCGTTTTCCTGGGGTTAGGGGGCCTGTTTTCCCGGGGTTAGGGGGCCTACTTACTGCAGAATACTACATGTACAGTTAGCGTTGTTAATTCTCTTGTACTTATACAGAGTGTCTATCTTTGCAAAGCACAACATGCCCATAGACGACTCAGACGGACGCCGATCGATGGCAACGTCGGTTCATTATTAATTGGAATTAACTTCACGCAACTGGTGTGCATTACGAATACAGAAAACGATACAAGCCCAACAGTCGTGTAACCAAACACGAACAAGATAACAACTGCTGTAATGCTATAGGGCACCGAGATTTTCACGTTAAATTTTGCCGTATTTGTTCCTTAGAGTGAACGTGGCAGCCTACATACACCTGTTACTTTCGTAGGTGGCTTACGGCCGGGGGATTATGAAGGAATGTGGAAAATGAACAGCACAACACCCTAATGATGTTTACTTGAAAAGTGCAGCAACCGCTATCCGTAAACCACCTACGAAAAATAAACATTTATATCTTTCCATTATTGTAGACATAATGCCGGGAGAGACATGCGGGTACACGGTGACAAACGGGGACCAGTTTAAAGTCGTTTCACATCAGTTACAGGATAACCAGGAACCATCGATGATATCGTACATGGCCAACGTCAGCTGTACGATTATCTTTCGCACGGAGCCGCACAAAAGAAACTTCCTACGTCTGTATAACTTCGAGGTAAACAGGAAAACGGCTTTCTTAATTTCAACCGTTTTCATATCAAATTCTCCTCCAGTTTTACGCAATTTAGTAGTCTGGTGCTTAACGATATGAGCCGCATATTACACGTTATTCGGGATAAACCATCTCACCATTTTTCACACAGGCCACTGCACGCAGCCGAAATACACGAACGCCACCCAAACGTCGCACAGCTAGTGTTGATGCCTTTGGTAGTTTTGCGTGCGTCCAGACTATTACTCCTCTTTTACAAGCATTCTTGCCATCCACTTCTGATCGTCCTTTATTGGCAAACATGACGATATTGGACACGCCCACTCGTGAATATTCATTAAGATGATATACTTTAAATACACATACTTCAAATGTATGCTCCTGGGTGGAAATGTCCCTGGACGCCTCTTTGTAAGGCTAGCTTACTTGCAACTGTCACCATTTGGATTCAGTTTGATTGGGGTTAGTGCCACCTTGCTTGCTAAATTAAACCACTACCCGAAATTTGGTTGACAACAAAAAAGAGACAACCCCCCCCATTTTTAAACTATTTTAGATAGAGAGTTCCAAGTTTTGCAGCAAAGATGGTCTGTATCAGTACGACGGTGGTAACGAGGACACGGACCAACTACTGTCGGCCAACAGGCACGCCCTCTGCGGCACCACGCTGTCTTTACCAAACTACTTCGTGTCCAGCGGACCCGAAGTCATGGTGAAATTTGTAACGGACGGTTCGGACAACTCGTACAACGGCTTTACGGTGCTCATCACGCCGTTCACAGAGACAGGTAAATTATCTAGTAGGAGTTGACATTTTGTTATGGGAACGAAACCATCACTAAGTGCTACTTGCATGAACTTAGGCAGCTCATTCGTAAGCCAGAAGAGGAAACATGATCGGTATCCAGAGTACTTTAACCAGTGTCCCCTCGCCTTCACTATGCACGAGTATGTTGCCACTTGCATGTAATTTGGTGCCCTCCCCCGAAGGACACAAGTACCACTACCCTTAACTCACATTCCGGTGACACAGGCCTCTCACCCAGTCTTAAATTCAAATAGTGTATTTGCTATGTGCAGATAACTGTGACGGCTTTCGATGTCATCTTTCGCGCCGCTGCATCACGAAAGATGCTGCCTGTAACAAGGAATACCAGTGCGAAGATGGGTCGGACGAGCCGCCAAATTGTCATCTTCAAAATGCAGGTAATTGGTATAGAGAAACAACAAGGAAATCATCCATTCGTATATTACAATGAGAACACGTCGCTTAGACCATAGCATGCTGCACGGAATCCATTATTGGATAAGATTGTGCAAATACAACATCAATGTGTTGTGTAACATTACTTCAAGGGAACGGAAAAGGTATCAGTGATGTATTCCAAACTCTCTTGTCCCTTTAGGGGCTCCGTATATAAGTAGTCCCGATGGGCCGCTACCTGAAATTTACTAGCGGCTATCTTGTGGGGCAACGCTCGAATGAGTAGCCAGATGCCTCGACCGTGCCGTTATTCGGCAGGGTCTGTCGCGTCGCATTGCAGCTGCAATCTGGCGACTACAAACTACCGATGTGCTTTATTTGCAGGTATTTCCACTACTACGAGCTGTCACGGAAGGGCTCTAGCAACGATCTGCGCTACTTTATGGATATATTTAATCAAAAGGGCAGTGTTAATACCGTGAGAATGTTACGCGCTCCAATGACGTCACGTGTGGATGAAGCTATGGCGACCTACTCATAGCACGATCATATAATCCAAAGCTAGCTATTAAACTGTATCGTATTCAGCGGGTAACATAATTTCTGCAAAGTTCCTCGCAAATATCGCATATGTTTCACATGATATCAGCTTTTACGTGAATAAACATTTACATCTGAAACTTTCCCACAATGTTTTGACGTACAGTTTCCAAATGAATAGATTAGGATGACTCCTGGCTTCAACGATAACACATTGTATTCACAGTTTAAGGTGCGCATATAGTAGCCTATATTTCCTAAATTTCTATATCTATAATATTTACTGAACAGTTTTGGAATCGCATAGTCGCGCATACGAGTTGTGGTCGCAGACCGCTTATACGACGTACAGCCGGTTGAATATAAATGTACTCCATTCCTGAAAACAAAATTGGAATAATCTATTAATTTAAAAACTACAATAAAGATGTACTGTCCAATTTCAGACGGATTTCACATTGCAAAATAGTTTGAAATATTGAACTGATAATTTTGTAGATTAGCCCCTGGTATTTTAGCTTTAAAATGGGATACGATGCGACAACAATATCTATTCACGGAGAGGATTTCCAGTCAAAATTAATTATTGTTGTCAGTAATTTTAAAGGTATAAACCTACCACATCATTTATCGACGTGAAATACGTCTATAATCGGACAGTATACGTGGTTCACAGGCGGGTATGTTATATCGTCTTAGCGAGAGGGTAACAATTATTCTGGATTTTATGTTTGTGTTTCGTTTGATTCTGTGTGAATTAAGATGACATTATTACAACAAAAAACAGCACGATCTATCGCCACAAGACGGCGCGCCGAACGCAGGAGATCACATACATAAATGTCTGTGAAGGAGACTGGTTTCGAAACTGTGTACATTGTAACAACAGAGACGGCTGAAGGACGAAACATTGAATAGTACTTAGACAGATAATATCCGATGGCTCACAGCCTGTGGAATATTCACAACGTGTAGAGGACCCGTCACGGGTGATCGGCATCACGTGATGTCAAGGAATCAAATGAAGAGGAACCGAGCGTGAGTTGCATAAATAAAGATTATGCCTCGCGTTGATGGGGTGAAATTTAAGAACATGCACAATTCCACAAGTATAAATCATTGTTGTTGTTGCGACTTTTAACTCATTTTCCCTCTTTTGTAGGCCACATTACACGTATAATTTTCTACTTTTTATATTATAATTTTATGTGCTATATTGCCGCGCCTATACGTTGCCGTTTCTACTCGACCCGACTCGACTCGACTCGACTCGACTCGACTGGTTTTCAGTGACTGACCGTGACCAGTCACGCCTAGATTTGCAGTTATTCAGACCGGCATAAACCCACCGCAATTACAACTCGGTTCTAGTCACTCAGTCACTAGTCAGTCAAAGCCAGTTGAACATGTTATTTATTTTTCGTGACTGCAACGACGCAACAAAATGGCGAGCTCATATGAACGTTTACACGATAGAGGGCAGCAATTTTAATGTAAGTCACAGCGACTACAGCACATCCGCAAGTCGGTCACAGTCAGTCGCGTTCTGTCACGCGTTATAATAAAAGAGCGACCTATGTCGAGTCGAGTCGACTCGACTCAAGTAGGATCGGCAACATAAGCCCGGCATAACTTGCTAAGCGTATACTTGCGCTCTATAA
>JAVCKS010002710.1:0-19313 GCA_032273685.1 Pteraster tesselatus | reverse complement strand
CGGTGGGGTTGGCTGGGGCGGTGGGGTTGGCTGGGGCGGTGGGGTTGGCTGGGGCGGTGGGGTTGGCTGGGGTGGTGGGGTTGGCCGGGGCGGTGGGGCTGTTTGTAGCAAGGCCGGGGGTGACATGGCCGGGGGTGACAGGCCCAGGAGTTGAAAAGCTAGGGATGGCTGATTCAAGGAAAGCATGTCCAGGGACACCATGTCCAGGAACAATTGGTTGAGGAGCATCTTGTCTAGGAGCAGGTGCCCTGATTTGATTGTTGGGGTTTAGTGGTGGAGACCTGCTATGTAAAGACAGAGACTCTGAATAATCCTTAGGACTGACGGAAGAATCTTTGAATTGGAATTCCTGAGTGTTTGGATTAGGAACGGGAATGTAAGATTGTGGTGGGAAGTTCCGTTGGGGATTCCTGTTCTGCTGAGGAACACTGACACAATTTGAAGCAGGGTGCCTTAATTCCTGCTGTTTGGAGTCCGACGAAACATTGCCAGGCAGATTTGACCCACCCCGTGTCGACCCAGAGACTGGATATGACATCCGCCTGGGAGGAGGGTGTGCCCCTCCCTCAGGATGAGGAGGGTGTGCTCTTCGGTCTGAGTGAGGTGTTCCTGCCGGTGGGCAATTCTCCTTTGGGAGTATCCGATGTGAGATGTCAAACCCCCTAGTTTGCTGCTTGGGTGGTCTGCTGCGATGAGATGATTGATGAGATGACATCTTCCGTTGGCCATCAAGCGTCCTAGTTCTATCATCATTTGGTGAGGGTCCACTACTGTGTTGATTCAAGTTGCCTACAGATGAGTGACGCCTCTGGTTACACCTTGTCTTTGGATTACTCCCTTGCGATTGCCCAGCTTTATGACTCTGTGTGGTATTGAGGTTGTAGGCTCTGAGGGGGCCTGGCCGGACAGATCTGGGCGTGTCAACATGTCCCGCCTTCCCCATCCCAACATGTCTGTCCGTAGGGTTGGTAGACTCTGACAAATCCGGTTGATTTTCCTGCGCCTGTTGGTCTCTCATCACAGACTCTGGAGGGTGTTTATCGGGGGTATCTTGAAACTCCTCGAAGCTGCTGAACAGGAGAGAGAGTTCCGGTACGCTGGGTCTCACCGATGGACTCTGTTTTTACAAAGATTTTAAGAAGTGAATTAAGTCCAATTCGCAACGGAGTGGTGGCGAGCGCAGGGGAGCGCACCATTGCAGGATTGTCTTGTCAGCAGTTTGTCAAAGATACAGAGGCTCAGCTGACAAGTATTCTGGGTTACTGGACTAAAACTTGGTCAGTGTGCTTGGAGACATTCGTATGGCACAGCCAAAATGGAGAAAGAGCCTACCAGTATTCGTGTTGCTGCAGTCGCAGCTAGTACAGAGGGTCCTGCACAAACTCTACACCTGTGCAACTTGTGTCCGCTGCTGCCTGTGCCTCAGTCAAGCAGTTGGAATCAAGCACACTAACTGGAATGGTACAGGCTTTCCTTGAGCTGTTGACTTGGATAATATACATTCTGTTTTCTTTACCTTATCAACCATCGGCTTGGGGCTCGGCCTTATCTGTAGGTCTTCATCATCATTGTCGTCTGTCGTAGAGGTTGGCCGAAGGCGAGGTGGGCGGTGATGTCTGGATGATGGCTGTTGGCTAGGTAGAGGAGAATAGTTACAGTATTATTGGCCAAACTAACAAATTCACATTTGTCTATAAAGCCATAGTATGTCCATAAAGCCATAGTCTGCATTGAGACCAGTGCTGAACCCTTTCACTGCCAACTTGTTTTAGGAATATTAAGCCTAATGACAACCAGCTAGTTGTGTACAATGCAAGCAACATTGACCGATATCCATGCCTAATGAACGATATCCATGCCTATTGACCGATATCCATGCCTATTGACCGATATCCATGCCTATTGACCGATATCCATGCCTAATGAACGATATCCATGCCCATGAAATGGTGGTGACTTCCTCACCTAGATGAGAAGTTAGTCCATTGCAGGTTGACCCCAGGCATGCTAGATTCACTAACAATTTGTCAGTACCCAATTATACACCTGGGTAGAGAGAGGCACTTAAAATGTCTTGCCCAAGAACACTACACAGTGACCACAGCAGGCCTCAAACCCGGACCTCTGCATAATCCGATGCCCAGTTTTGCTCCCAGTTTTGCTGAAAGAGTAATTTTTTTTTCCCCAAAGAGTCAGTTTTGAGGAAGACCCTATTTGACCATCATACTTGTTCAGTGTAAACTGTTTGAGGGCTTCCATGAAGGCTGCTCTGTTGGGGCCATCTCTAGCCATTGACAGTTCCAACTGGACTGGGGAGCAGGACATCTGGTCAGTGTGCTAATGGAAGTGAAGAGGTCAGGTACACAAGGGATCAGGTAAACAAGGGGTCAGGTAAACAAGGGGTCAAGCCAACTTTATTAAAACTGTGCCCATATTTATACTTCAATTTTTATATAATTCTGTTTGGCAACTTTTCCCAAATTGTAATATTGATTCAGCCTGGTCAAATCGTTTCAAATGTTTCAATCATTTACATACTTGTTTTTTCCTACTGCAATACCTTGTACATGTGAAGGTTTTCCCTGCATCCAATCAGTTCAAAATTTGCCGTCTTTTCGTTGGTACTCTGACATTCGTAGAACATTGGCTGGCGCCGTGTCGGCGAAAACACAACCATCAGAAACCCCTGTGCGGCACTGCACACCCTGCGGGGGTAATGATTTAATAAACATATTTATGACTTTTTTTCTTTGCCGAGTGGCTCCAGGTCAGCCGTCGAGTGGACCCAGGTCAGCCGTCGAGTGGCCCCAGGCCAGCCGTCGAGTGGCCCCAGGCCAGCCGTCGAGTGGCCCCAAGCCAGCTGACGAGTAGCCCCAGGTCAGCCGTCGAGTGGCCCCAGGTCAGCCGTCGACTGGCCCCAGGTCAGCCTTCGAGTGGCCCCAGGTCAGCCGTCGACTAGCCCCAGGTAGCCGTCAAGTGGTCCCAGGTCAGCCGTCGAGTGGCCCCAAGCCAGCCGTCGAGTAGCCATTAGTTCAGGATAAAGCCAGAATATAACTCACCGATCATTGATACTGCTGCTACACATATATCTGAGACAGGTCGCCCAGACAAACGGACTACAGATGTTACTGACACCACTCAACCATCTAATGCAAACACAGGGACGAGATAGTGATATTATGCTTGTCGGTAGTAGTTAAACAATGTGAAGCTGTCATCCAACTAGACAAAGTCTCTGTGAATATCCAACATCAGTAGTGAGTTTGAATTCTATTCAGAAAATACCCACCTCTGAAAACCTACTAATGCACAGGTAATGCATGCCTGCATGTATTTGAAAGTTCAGATAATGGATAATACATGGAACCCTGTCACATATCTTATTTAACTTATGAATGACCCACTTTTCAAGGTACCACCTATTAACCGAAAGTCTTCCAAGATAAAAGCCACTTACATTCCGATGAGAGGCAGGGTGTAGGCTTTAGGGTCAGACTCCAGCAACAATAGAAGCTTGCGTGTTTGATCCATAGTCACATACCTACGACAAACAGGAATATTTGTGCTAAATTGCTACAATTATAAGCAGTAACATTATTGAATACTAGTTTGTAGGTGCTTAAACCTTTCTTAGAACTGATTGGTTTGTGACTTTGAGTCCATTTTCACTAAACATTGTTTCAAAAATTCAGGTTCGACGTGAATGCTTTCTATAAATGTGCATGTAAACTTTGACCTCAACTATAGGTTCAAACCAGAAATTGTGACAACCGTACCCAATCTTGGGAAGTCCCTGGACATCGCTTAGGTTCAATGGCCCTGTAAGATTCCTGGCCAAGGCAGTGGGAATGATGGGCACTGGGTTAATTGGGGTGGCCACAATGGTGGTTCCCACAGTAACTGCACCAATATGGAGGCTGACGGTGACATCATCTGGGTTGTCATAGCAACAACAGTGGATGCGGAAGGCTAGGAGGTTGCCAAGGTCTAGGGAGTCATGGCTGCTGAGACCATGCTCAATCATCTAGAGGGAAAGAGGATAAGACTTTAGAGAAAGAGTATTTAGAGAAAGAGGATTTAGGAATGGAGGATTTAGAGATTGACCCATGCTATACACTCCCAATAAAGGATGAATACAGATGTACTGAATGGCAATGACTGGATGCCCCATCCACTAAAGAATGCAGCAAAGATGTATCCCTATTCTCACCCTGAAGGATGCTTTGAAGTCTTCCTCGCTGTGGGTCGTCACCATCCCATCATCTCTAATTGAGACAGTCACAGGGATAATGTGATCACCAGGTAGTTTAGCAGTTGGCATGCGGCCCGAACGACCAGGAATGTCACGGCCTGGATCGAACCGATCAACAGCGAGGGTCAACCCATCCTCATCTATTACATGGATAAAAGCAGCATGAAATATCACTTAAGGGTAATCTGCCATTCAATCTTCACTTTTCAAAATCATTCCAATTTTAACAAAATTTACAACCAGGCCCATTGTGCGATTTACCATGAAGATCAACTTGAGATGAAGCTTGTTAAAATATTCTGTTAAGTGGTAATCACCCCTGCCCACCCCCCCCCCCAAAAAGAATTGTTATTATTTGGTGAAAAGTGGAGTACTATTGTATTTAGTTCTCCACTGAAATGTTTTGTAAACAGATATTGATATGCTCATTGAAACATTTAAAACAAAGGAAACCTGTGTACCTTTATCGTTTACAATTGTCCCAATCAGGAAGCACCTATACGTTGAGAGTCCAGACTGCTGTGCGTGTCGGTGAGCTAGGCGGACGGCCTTCTCAGATACATGGAGACAAACATTCCTAGCAGTCAATGCAAAGAGTGACAGTAACTACCAAGTCGGAACATTCACTGCCCCGTAAACATTTCCCATCTGAATAGACTGAACATTGGCCTAAGAACTCTTACTACCATTTTGTCAACATGAAATACAGACAGGCAGCAATAATTCAACTGACGAGACAAAAACCTACAACCATTAGTAGATGGGTTGTTTTAAAACTGAGAACAAGGGCAAACCTACCCAATTTATCAATTATTTACAATTATTTCACAACGTTACTTAGTGTGAAATCAGAGAGCGCATTGTTTACAAAGAGGATTATCTTGACCACCCTACTGCCTGCTATGGTGCAGTGTGCTCCCTACTGCCTGCTATAGTGTGGTGTGCTCTCTACTGCCTGCTATGGTGCAGTGTGCTCCCTACTGCCTGCTATGGTGTGGTCTGCATTACCACAGCACTCAGTAAGTTGTGGAAGTGCTGCTTTGCGGAAAGCAGGGTGGGAAGCTGTACTCTACGTGACTACGTATGATACTGAAAATAATGAAAACTTTGGACAGCTCCTATTGTTCACACTTTAGAGACCTCTAAATTAAATATTGCGCCTGCATCGTCTCTACTTCAGACATCACAAGCCATAAGACCAAATGTTACCTATATTTTATAATGTGCAATACCGTGGCACTGCCAGTTGGTCTTCTGTCCCTGTATAATTGAACAAGTAAAACTAAACATTAGTTGCAAACCTACCAATTTATCAGTATATTTCAATATTTAAAGCATTTCTCAAGGTGAAACCGGACTGAGATCAGACAGTGCATGTCAGCCCTACAATAGGGTAAGCTTATACCCGTCACACTTCATACCATACTCAAGTACTCATAATCATACCAAGTTATTTCGTACTCAAGTACATAAATTAGCATCAAGGTATCTATAAAGTCACTTTGTATACAGACACATGCTCTATTCTGAACCCAACTATTATGAACTTGAATTACAGATGGAGTTACAGATTAGGTTTGGGCATGAGACAAGTGTTGGCACATGCAGAAAAAACATCCCAAAAAAAGGTAGACTATTTGATTATTCAGTCTTTGTTTTTATAATAGAGACACTACCCCACACAAGTTTGGAAAAACCAATAGCTGAACCACCACGAATCATTCATTCAATAGCATGCATCTAGAGAGATTAACTGGCTTCATGTAAGAGACTTCATGAACAATAAGAAAACAACCCTGTCTCTAACACAATTGTCATAATCTTGGAGATGCGAATATCCGCGCACCAAACTTGTTTAAACAGCCAAGTGTAGAGACGTTTTGATGAAAACTACTTTATTATATGTAGGAATGCTTTAATGACTTAATAATTTCAAAGGAGATCATAATAGCATGCAGCAGTCTCTGACATCACAGCTTGGTCACATGTTCAACTGGTTGGCAATATCAAAAGAAATGATGTTAAGAAAACAATTACCATAAAATGTCTTTAGTTGCAGGGAAGTTGAAAGGAACCACGTTGGGTCCCTGCTGACCTGCTGACCTCATTGACCTCTGACCTGAGGCCTTTGCTACATCATAATGACCTGGTCTCGAGGGAAAGTATGATGAACTGTGTTGGATGCCAGGAGGAAGCAATTGCCCTGTGGAAATGTGTGCAGTCATTGCCGCCGACTGTCACTAATATTACAGGAGGAATTTCGTCAATAACCTGAAAGTAATTTCATTTGGATAATAAATTACCGGTATCATTAAGACAATTTTCACATAAACCTGATTATTTCAATGAATAATAAATATGTTCTGAAATTAAAATGTAGTTTGACAGTATTTCTGTACAGGATAGAATTTCGGAATAACTATAGAATACAGGGCGACTCGCAAACAGCACAAATATACCTTGGCTAAAAAAATACACACACCAACCCTAGTCCTATCGTTAGCTTATAGGGTATAGCCACCGTGGTCATGCATAGTTCATCTTTAACTGGATCCCATTTGGGCTAAACCCAGTCCAGAGTACCAATCCACTCTAGCCTTGCACCCTTGTAATTAATCTTATTTTGATGTGAAGGTTTGGTACAAAGGGTATTTTTAGAAAGGCAGAGGCTAATTTTACGACTGTCAGTGTTAGTTAATGAACTTCTGTAGGCTTCAAACCCCAGAATAAGTTATAGTGTATATTTCCAGGACAATCAACAAGGTAAATGATTTATTAAAACAAAAAAGGAAAGCGTGATATTTCGGTGAAATATATTTCACTCATATAAAATACCATGCTGCATTAACCACTGGCTAAAATCTAGCTTGATACCCTAGTATTAGTAAAGTAGTGATGTGAAGGCTGGGCCTGGGTACAAGGGTGTTTTTAGAAAAGGAACACGGTGGCTGGAAGGTTTTGAATTAGAAACATTTAGGGGGTGTTACTATTTACCGGAAAACACCGGAAAACACCGGAAAACGCCGGAAAACTACCGGAAAACACCGGAAAACTAACCCTCACCCTATTCCCTAACCCTCACCCTATTCCCTAACCCTAACCCTAACCCTATTCCCTAACCATATTCTAACCCTATTCCCTAACCCTAACCCTATTCCCTAACCCTAACCCTAACCTCTAACCCCTAACCCCTAACCCTAACCCTAACCCTATTCCCTATACCCTAACCCTTAACTCTAACCCCTAACCCTAACCCTAACCCTAACCCTAACCTTAGAAGTTTTCCGCTCGTTTTCCAGTATTTTCCGGTAGTTTTCCGGTAGTTTTCCGGTGTTTTCCGGTAGTTTTCCGGTGTTTTCCGGTAAATAGTACCACCGACATTTAGGTGCTAATTAACCGCTGGTTTTCCTCTATCTAATCTGTTTTCAAAGACCATCTGTTTTAAATTTACCTTTTGCGGCGCTGGCTATTTTTGTATCCCAAATAACTATGAGCAGTCGTGTATACAGTACGTGCAACTGCAAGTGTAGTCCTTTAGCCTAGTACGGATAATTAGAATTGTAAAAGTGTCATTTTTGTCATTAAATTACCACTAGTTTTAGCCAAATGCAAAACTTCTTCCTAAGCGATTCCTAATTTTAGATTTTCCTCATTCTAAACGGAGTAAACAGGTAAATTTTTGGAAAATAAACAAAGGAAAAACGGCAGTTAGCAACTTAATTCTTGTCGCGCCACATCACAATGATGTAATTTACAACTTACAAAATACAACTTTACAAGGTAGAAACTAGTTAAATTAGGTAGTACCACTACCACACTAGGCCTACCTATTACCAGTCAGCCAGTCAGTACCAATGACGAGTGTATGTAGGGGACGGATAATTTAATTTGGAGAGTGGAGTTTACTTTAGCCAGGCAATATTTTTGTACAAGTATGAATTTCTTACCCATCCAAACGTAGCAGTAGCAGTAGCAGTAGCAAAAGTAGCAGTAGCAAAAGTAGCAGTAGCAAAAGTAGCAGCACCAAAGATGACGTCTTTATGGTGAAAAATCCTCACATTTGTTTTAAAACAGTAAATGAGGACGTCAACTTAGGTTCAACTTTAAATTTTGCGCGGTGCAACCACTGAACTAGTGCATGCAACTCGAACTCGAAAAACTATACGTTAGTGGCTTACTCAAATCGGTTTATCGGTTTAGATGATCGATTCTTTGGTTATTGCGTTCCATAATTAATGCGTGCTACGCTCGCTGTACGTTATAATATAGAGGGCAGTCTTTACTTTAAAAGTGTCCACTTTTCGCGGACAAAGGCCATTTTGAGATTTACCGGGCCACTCCGCGAAAGCCTAGTAAAACAAAATAAATTAAAAGGTGACAGTTATGGCAAGCCAGATGCTCAATAATTTTAGAAACTCTGTTTATCGCCGATAAACTCTGTTTATCGATACACAATTTTCCAACTGTCCGTTACGCGCCGAAAGAGGGCGCTATACTGGATTATGCACGCCAGCCGCGCCGAGCGCGCGCCAACGCGCTTGGCGCGGCTGGCGTGCACAATTTTTATTCCCACGAGCTTTCCTGAATAAATCATTCCGACCAATCAAGGCTGTGCTTTTTCTCCATTAATGGTCCGGTAGAGTCCATCGCGCTTTCCAAGAAAGTTTTCGAAAAGATGACTTCGGCTTTGTCTTCTTCTGCGTCAGCCGTGTTGATGCCGCGTTTGAAACGACAGGCTTCATCTTTGGCTGGATAAAAGCCGCGGCTCCGGAAGCCAGATCCAGCCTCCGCGCAGCGCAATGGGCGACTTCCCGGGCTTCGTGACGTCAGCCTATGATCACGTGATATTGCAACTTTTTATTGTCTGCAAGTCGAGTCTGATCTGATGCGCGCGCAGAGTACGTTTTCTGCTTTTTGATTTTTGTAAATTCTGTGTAGACCTAGCAGTTTTAGAAGTTACGACTAAACAAAAGCAAAACCATCACGGGTAGGCATAATGTGGTGGTAGTGGTAGAATACCAATGTGGGTAAAGCATTCTGTAAATTTTAGAAAAACTGCTTTCTCACGTTAAAAAAGTCATTAAGTTATAATAAGGCTAAGCGTTACCGGTACTAGAATCTGCATTAGGCCTGGTGCGTTGAGTTCAGGAGTGGGAATAGAGCCCACAAAAAGACTTACCAGTAAGTACATGGGGCTCAGATTGACTTGATTGACTAGTCTGCACCCTCCGCAGTACGTTCGCATTTTCTTGTGGGTTCATGACAATTGATCATGGATGATTTTAGTGAGGAAATTATGTATGTTTATTATTCCCTATTTCCCGAATTCTTTTTGTTCCCCGTTGCTATTCCACTGAAATTAAAATTGCAAAAGACATTAATTTCTATGATTATATGCAGGTCTGTAGATTTTGTGGGAGATATATGGGTGAAGTGGGAATTTGCATCTATATTCCGTTGATTGAATAGTAACTATTTGTTTTTAAATTACCATCCAGTGTTGCGGTAAGGTCTACTAATGGTTTAGGTGATAAACAATAATATAAGCGTAACCGGCAGAGATAAATGGGCCGTCCTGTAAATGCTTATAATTTAATTATTTTATTGGTACTTGAATTATTACTTGAATTATTACTTATATTACATGTTTCGTCTGAACTCTGCTTCATTTGGCTGTAATTGTGTAAAATGACTACATATTATATACATAGACAATAAAAAGGGCTTTATGTTACAACCCAGTTTATGGCAGGACTTAAAATGTAATTAGAGAAGAGAAACTAATTCCGAAATAAAATAATAGTAGACCTATTCCAAAGTGAACTATATAATCATACAAATTAATCATTATTCCATTATCGTAAGGAATTAAGGTTCAAACATAAGTAGGTTCACTAACTTACGTTATCCGCTCCCCTTCCGAGATAACGTGTTATTGAACTGGTCACATTAGGATTATAATGTACAAGTGTGCAATAATGCATGTTTTTACGAAATTCAGTCTATTAGATAATAAGTTATTGAACTATACGTAATCATGATGACTTGATGCTGTTTCATAGATAATAAGTTATTGAACTATACGTATAAATCATGTTGACTTGATGCTGTCTCATAGATAATAAGTTATTGAACTGGTGAAATTTGGACCTGCGGGTATACAGATAATGTTTGGTTTCCGTGCAGACATGCAATGTATTTAGTTTATCTATAGTCTTATCTAATATCTAATACCATTAAATGTTCAATTTTTTCGAAAAGCCGTTGGTCGGCGTTTATAAAGTTAGAACCAAAATAACCTGAAGTATAACGTGGTACATATTTATATAAAATAAGGCTGTCACATTATGTAACTTCGCTCAATTGTTGACTTCGATGATTGAATGACTGTTCACTGCTTCGCAGTACATTCTTGTTGCCATAACACATGCGTTCTTGTTGGTTGTGTAACCACACAATCGTCACAACATTACAATTACAATAAGTATACGTTCTCGACGGACTACATCGCGTAACATTACGCGTCACAATATGGCATAATATACATCTGTATTAGGTTCTGCTACTGGTATACATCCTGCTTACATCATCTACTTGATATTAATCTCAGCAGAAGATACTGTTCAACCCATTCAGCTTAAGTTTAAATGTTTTCTCATGTATATAGTATAGACGGGTCGCGGGTTCGGCCAGATTACTAACTGTATATAACGTGTCAGTTTCCACCCATAATTATATCTCGTATAAAACTGTATGTATTTACGTAGTGTTATATTATTTTTGTTTTGTTTCAAGCTAAGCCGAACGCGCAGGACGATTATAGTCAATCTTTGATTTCGAGCTGAATAATTTCTCGAAGTTTAGCTATTTCTGCAAGGAGTATAGATGTCTGATGACGTAGAAATGTATTTTCTTGTTCAAGATAAGCTGAACGCGCAGCACGGTAATCAATGAGAAGTTTCTTGGCATCTCGACATTTCTTAGCGGCTTGGTTGTTACGTCTACGTTTGTCCCAATACATCTCGTTGTCATTCGTGCGAGCTTTATGATGCAGGGTTAGCTTTGAAAGTTTCTCAAATTCATGTGTCTCGTTATTCAATGCCGATAAGGCCTGTGCTGTGTGTAACATTCGCTGGCGTGTTTCTACAAGTGAGTGTGAATTATTTGTGGCAAGTGTTGGTAATGTCCCTTCGCTTGATACGCTTGAAGGAGGTGGGGTTAAGCTGTTTGCAGGACTGACACATTCATTGGGAATGGGGTTGTCATCCTCCGCATTGGGGATAGGAAAGCTGCAGCTATCAGTTGCTGATCTATGTGGATGAGATGACTCGTGTCTTGATGTCTCACCGCAACTAACAGATTCGTCTCGATTTGAGAGTGACCATTTTATCTTTTCTCTAATTTTGTGAGGCAGTTTTGATGCCCCATCGATTAGGAATGCACGTTCTGAATATGATGAGGCAGGGTGGGATTTTTCCCGTGTTGGGACAATACTTATTGGCGATGAATTGGCTGTGGTTGTTTCATACGGCATAGAAGATCGCTCTTTTGTAGACATCGGTGTGGTAACATGATTGCTTGATGTTATAGTTTGCAACGAATTTTTGCAGCTTGTTACATCGCGTGAATTATGATGAAACACTGGATTCATATTAATTGGCATAGTCCCCGAAGAAATGCCGCTGTGTGGATTGATAAAACTTTGCGCAAACGGCTGTGGGTACCGATCGACTTGTGTGATTTCGGCAGCGGCCGAGTTGCCATTGTATCGTGACATACATGTATTCCTTGATGTTTCGTAGGAAGTTGCACTTGACACGGAAATGAAAGAATTGTAGCCGTCATTAGTATTATATTTGTCTACAGTTGGCACGTTCTGCTGCTGGAAGGCGTCGTCAACACTAGGCCTAGTGGTCGAATAGAAGGGTTGTTTTTTTAGAGACTCAAGCGTAGTGTTTAATCTGTCATTTTCTTTAGTAAGTTTCATAACACTCGACTCTAGCATTAAGTCGGTGAGTCTACGTTTGGCTCTTGACCGTTTAGCAGCATTGTTGTTCTTTATTCTTCTGTTCCAGTACCGGTTATCCTTATAGTCCTCTGGGGTAAACTCTCGCGGCTTACGGGGTATTATAATGTCTGCGTGTAGCCGCCCCAAGTTGAGACAAGTTGCAGGTACAGAAAGAGCGCCTGCAGTAAAGGTGGACACCGGGCCCAACTCGTCTGGGTTATTCGCAGACACCGGGCCCAACTCGTCTGTTGGGTGAACGATGGTCTCGTTTGGTTGATCGTGACTTGGGACTTTTGTTGTGAGATTCAACGCAACAGTTTGAGGTTGTGCAAACATCGCTGTCATCGTGCCCACTGCTATGCTATGGATGGTGTGGATTCTATTAACAATAATTACAAACGCAAAGTAATCAATTGAGCATTAAAACACTTGCTTTGAAGAGATTAGCGAACAAATCAAACGCAGAACACGGCCCAATTATATAGCAATAGGAAGGCACAATTACGTCCCCTAAACACGTAGTCTAAAATAGCAGTTTAATAACATTTTTGTTACCCGAAAGTTCACGCACTCTTTGTGTACACTCGACCGATTGCATGCCCGCGTGGTGGGCACCGATAGCATGCCTGTGCGTACGGATAGTGCGCGGTGGGGTAGCACATTCGTGCATAGAAAGCGAGGTTTTAGGGGAACCGTTTTAACGAGCACATCACAGTCTGTAAATTACCGAAGAGTTTACGCACTACACCCATTGTACCGCGTGGAGTGAATGATGAGCCGGATTACATAATGAGGGGTTTAACGCGTACGTGCAATAGTGAACAATAATATGGTTTGGTTTATATTAAAGCTAACCTCTAGTACTAATGGTATCGGTTTAGTTTTTAAAATAAAACAGTGCAGCATTTACGAAACTAAACATACCTGGTGCTATGACTGAATACCGTACGTCCTGCACAGAATACAATGTAGTATCTGTCTTTCGCAGCTAGCTGTAGCACTATTTTGTTTTATGTAGCTTACAGCTCGTTAACATTAGCCTTGGCTCAAGACACGATAATCAGTCGGGAATTAGGTAATTTGCTCATACCTGTTTTGTCTCACTGTCATTTTCTGGAAGAGGCGGCGGCACAGGTCAAGTTAACCGGTGTATTTAACCATATAATATAATACATACCAATACCGTTGTTTCAAATATTTATGGAAACGTCTTCCAAAGTCGGTTTAACAATTCCAAATTGTGAGTTTCCAAAATTAGTCGTCAGCACGGTAGGTGTACAGTACCTCCAAAAACATCGAAGTCTTGAATAAAGACTACGATAGTGTGGTGTCTTTGGCTTATTTCGCGTTCCTCAACCCAGGGGGCGTCCAGAGAACATCGGAGGAGGGGGAGGTGGGGGGGGGGGGGGGGGGTAGATGGAAGCATTGAAAGGCCCGGAGGATGGGAGAGGGGATGGGTAAGGTTATAGAAGAGGGGATGGGTATGGTTAGGAGAGGGGATGGGAAAGGGAATGGGAGAGGGGATGGGAGTTGGGATGGGAGATGGGAGATGGGGATAATTACGCCCACGAGAACTCTACCCATATCCCGCTATATCCCGTTTCTTACAACGACCACTATTTACTTTGCGTGACGTACGAAACATTAATAACCTTGCCTAATTAAAGGCCAGTTCATACTTCATGCGAATGCGAAGCGAATTTACGTCAAGATGACGTCATGATGACTGATATCCGCTGCGAATTATTCGCACGAACCTTGAACACTTTTCAACTCTTGTGAATAATTCGCAGCGAATTTATGACGTAATTTTTGTATCGCAGTTCGCATTCACGTGAACATGAACGTTTACTTCTTCCAAGACAAACATTGCCAAGCTTAAAACCAGAGAGTCATACGGCTCTTTTCAAAACGGGTATTGTACGCCCTCAATGTTCTGTGTTGGTTAGTCTTTACCAAAAATAATGTGTAATGAATTTTGGCCCTTTTCGGCCATGCCATGAAACAACAAAATTCGCGATCGCGCGCGCGCGGTCAAGTCTGCATAATATCTGGGATAGTTTAGCGGTATCGGTACGGTACGGCACGTCGTATCGTACGGGTAGTTTATTTTGAGGTGAATAGTAATCGTTGGACAGCGGGTCAGGGATGCAGACTGTGCATTGAAGGTATCTGGTATCGGAAAAATGCTTTCTAATTCTAGGGTTATATTCGGTTAGATCCGGGTAGGCCGCCTACATGTCAATATTAATCAAGGTAAACAGTTATCTGTAGCCACGGACGTATATAAATATACGTCCGTGTCTGTAGCTAGCTGTAAAACCCTCCACAAAAAGATGCCCACTAGCAACGCATGCACCACAGCGCCCTCATGAGTCATGCAGATTATTCTGTTCCATAATTAGAGCGCTAAATTTGGGTTACGCTAAGTAAAAAAAGTAGTACTACTACTAGAGTAGTACTAGTACTACTAGGCCTAGTACTACTACAAGTACTACTGCTACTACTAGACCTATTTAAAGTAGTTATTTCCAAAGACGGTACCGTGACTGCAACAATAGAAGTGACTTTTGTTACAAAGCTCCATGTATGCCATGGTCTGCAACAATCGCAACAATTTTTTATAGAAATGAAGTAAACTATATACCCCGCCACCACATCCCTTTTCTAAAAAGATCCTGGTACCCAGACGTCCCTTCACAATGATTCTAATTACAAGGGTACCACACTATGTCACCAAATAAGGAGTGGCGGGGTATTCTATAACTGTAAGCCGGATATTTATATTTTTGCATAGTTTGCCATCTCATCCTTCTGAAAAGTGCAGTTGCGCCTGTCATTGCACATGCGGGATGGGGAGTAAGGGTAGGTTTACGGTTAGGGCTGGCTATATTCTAAAATACCTGTCCACTTAGCATAATGATGACCTCTTGTGGTCGTAGACAGAATGTCATTAACCGTACTATCCTAAATTTCGAAAGACAGACATTCTAAGTATGTATGCAAGAGCTGGAAACCAAACAAAGCCAATTACATCTCCAATTTGTTGGTGTATAATTTGGATGTAAAATCATGGTCCAGATTAAACGGCAGATTACTCCAGCATTCTTTTCATAAATTTTCCATTGATGACATAATATCAACAAATTTGGTCCACCAGGGAGATATGGTCATTCAAACATTGGTAGTCATACCGTTGCAGAATCCATGATGATGCAACAATTTGAATTTGAATTTTGCTTTCAACTTGAAATGTTCACATTTGTAACCCTGGTAAAATAAAATAAAAATTATAATGATGTTCTTGTTGCTCGTAACAAATAGAAATGACATCTACTGCTGTTCCTAATGTGATGGCTACTAAGATAATCCTGGAAGCCCAAACCGGACTGGGACGGTCAAGTCTCTTTGATGTGGTCGCTAAGCCTCATAATACTGGCTCTATGAGCTATATATCATTGGGGGTAGAACCTGACCATGATGATGATGACTATGCTTCTAAACAGCAAGATGAATATGAGAATAGTTATAGGATGGAACCACCACAGAGGTGTGAGCAGGAAGGGGAAGGAAAAGAATGTTGCCATAACTGATATTGCTGCTGTGCTCTTGTAGTTGTTGTTACTGCTAGTGCCACTGTGGCTGTGCTCTTGTAGCTGTTGTTAATGCTAGTGCCACTGTGGCTGTGCTCTTGTAGCTGTTGTTACTGCTAGTGCCACTGTGGCTGTGCTCTTGTATGTTGTTACTGCTAGTGCCACTGTGGCTGTGCTCTTGTAGCTGTTGTTACTGCTAGTGCTGTGGCTGTGCTCTTGTAGTTGTTGTTAATGCTAGTGCCACTGTGGCTGTGCTCTTGTAGTTGTTGTTACTGCTAGTGCTGTGGCTGTGCTCTTGTTACTGCTAGCGCTGTGGCTGTGCTCTTGTAGTTGTTGTTACTGCTGGTGCCACTCGGCCCTGCTTTGGTAAAATGCAGTTACATTATTTTGCCAAAACAGGGCCGCACTGTGGCTATTTGCGTAGTTGTTACCAATGTTGCCACTGTGGCTATGTTGACACTGATGTTTAAATTTGATTGATGCTGCCATCGCTGCTGCTGCTGCTGCTGCTGCCATCGCTGCTGCCGTTGCCATCGCTGCTGCCGCTGCTGCTGCTGCTGCTGCTGCTGCTGCCATCGCTGCTGCCGTCGTTGCTGCTGTCGCTGCTGATGTGAAGTGCTTGCTAATATTATAGCTAGTATATTAATATTTGCACCTACTTGTACATGTACACGTGTATAACATTTGTATAATTTTTTATGTTAAAGGTTCGTTCCAGAGCGAGTGCAGCAGATGTTGTGTGAAATATTAGAAAATGAACTGAGCAACGTGACCTATGAACCTGTGTCATGTAGTGTGCAATGTAAGTGCATTGCTCAGGAAATCAAACTCAGGGTTAAAGCACTCCAGTATGAACGTTTTAAGGTAAGATGCTGGTGTGGTATAATAAGAAAAGGGAGTAATGAGTAGCTAAAGACAACAGCTGTATTACAATATTCTAATACAGCTACTAAATGTCAATATGCCTGTTCTTATTTGACATTCAACCCCAGCTTGTGTGTCTTGTCACCATTGGGGAGAAACGAGACCAAGACGTCCGACTTGGCAGTCGCTGTCTCTGGGATGAAAATCGTGACAACTTTGCATGTGCTTCATATGAGAACCAACACATCTACGCCACGGCAACCGTGTATGCCGTGTACTATGAATAGAGCAATCTCTGCAGTCTAATATGTAAAACCCAAAATAAATTTCAATCTGATACAAAAGCTCTCTTCTTCGTTTATCATTTAATACCTAAGCAGTGGCACAAGTATTCAATGTATGCATATGCATGTATATTGCATAGCAGATTTCTTATTTAGCCGATTAGCATTTTCAAAATTTTAATTTCACGTGTTCCAAATTTTAACTTAAAATTGTAAAAACTGTTCGGGTTGTGTTTAATTGTTACTAGGTGTTGCATAGAGTTTATTTAGAGTTGAACTGGTTAACTGAGATTGTTTTAAACTTTATTTGATGATCAGTTATAAGGAATCTTAAATTAATGAATGTTCACCTAAGTGCTAACCTCAAGTGGCTGCCATCTTGTGGGGCAGTCCTCCTTTGGCATGATATCACAAAACGGACTACTGCTGTTTGATATCACAAAATAGACGACAGATAGTAGTGTATGGTCTCCTATATTATTTAGGTTCTTAATTAAAATTGTAATAATATACTAAAGTTTGAGTATTATTAATCTTGATCTATCATTCAGTGTGGTGTATGCACATACTGTTATAGAACTTACTGTTGTTGGAATAATATTAATACTATTATCCAATTAAGCTAGTAGAATATGTCAGCAAGATTCAAAGATTCTTGAACGAATTTGCGTGAATCAAAGTTAATTCTTGTAAAATCTTAGAATCTATGTACCTAGTTTTTAGTGTAACAAAATTCTATTCAGCGCACATCATCAGCACAACTTGCCTTTTTTTGTAATACTACCGGTACAAACCGTATATGAATTTAGAAATTAGCACAAATTGATTACTCTAGAACGTGTTTCGTAAATCTGATGTCTTCAGGCTGCAGCGCATGCAAAGTCATTCCTTGTGCATGTCATATTTACCCGACTATAAGTGCATCTGTCATTAGCATCTCCAAACTTTGTGTGTGCTCTTAATTGTGTGCAATTCTTAGTGCACATAAAACCTAGGATTTGACCTTATTGCAGGCGCTGCAAACCTACCTGTTTTATGTGCAATATAATTCTTGCTGTTGGTTGGAGTTCCTCGGCAACAGCAACCTTCAAATAGATGTGTAGTTGGCAGTATGTAGTTGCCAGCAGCCATGAAGTAGGTGTAGTTGACAGTATACCTACTTGCCTCTGATGGTAGTGCAATGACTACTTCAAATCTGACAATAATTCATGCAAAATTTCAGCTGATTTCATCCTACGTGTATTTGGTTTTCCATTGAAAACCTTTAAACACAGAACAAAAGCTTGTTGTGCTTACTCTTGCCATTTTTGTTTGACTAATTTGTTGATTATCTGATAATTGAAACTTCTCAGGGTTCACCATTTCTACTTTATAATTTGTAATTGTCATTCCTATAATCCTTTATATTTTGCAATATATTCATATATCTAGCCATAATGGTATATATTGTAAATTTATTTAAAAGAACAAATATCTTGCCACACCACACTTTTTATCAATTGTGTATTATTGTTTGACAACTGAACCTCCTCTTGCTCTGAATATTCCTAAATTTGCTAAAATCTGTTGCCAAAGTTATCACAAATGTAGGCCCTTCCAAAATGTCAGACCGGTCCGAAATGTGGGTCCAGTGTGGAGGGCAAACGCAAGCTTAATTTTGAAGCATATCTCGTTGTAGCATTTATTATACATAAGTTTGGGTAAATATTTCGTATTGTCTTTGTTACTATATCAATACTTACTAATGTGCTTGCCATTTAGGGATTTATGCATTCGTCGCATTTATTTTAAAAACCCATTATCGAGGCTATTTATCAAACCATATTTTGTAGCAATAATAATAATAGCGCTTTCCGATGTTTATAAACCATAATGCAATTTAATTTGATTTTGCCAACATGTAGTTGAAGCAGATATGGCGGTGGTGTAGTATTGTTAACGTTCTCCAAATAACAATTCAGGTGTGGAAGTACTGGTTCATCAAGAGGTTGGCAAAATCAAGACGAATGGAGTACATCTCCTGAGAGTTTCAAGAAAAATACCTCATTTTGTTTAACATGAATGTGTATGCTTTTTACATTAATTAACCAATATTTAAAAGTGAACATGTTTTATATTAAAGTAATTTTCCTGTTGTTTTCAGTTGGAAATGCTGTTATAAATGTGTTGATTGTTATACATGTTTTAACCACATGAATTGAATTGATAATTACCAAATTAAACTGTATTATTAAACTCTTAAAGAGGGAGTAAAACGAAAATCAACATTATGACTTTTCAGACAGTCTTGATAGCCTATGCATCCCCAATAA
>JAVCKS010002699.1:4216-19341 GCA_032273685.1 Pteraster tesselatus | reverse complement strand
TAGGGGAACCAGGGGCAATGAACTAAGTGCACCGAGGCTAGGCCAGGGGCCAATCAAATTTTATGCTAGTTCTGTGGTTTTGTAACTTTTCTGTCTTCCTAGGGCATTTAAAATTTTACTCCAGATTTCATGTGAATAGTTACCCATATCTGAGGCCTCCATTGACCTTTTGCTCCCGTGACCCCTCCCGTTCATCGATAGGTCGACAGGTTCAGTTTGGTAGTCGTCATCTGGCTGGCTCGATAAATAAGACTAGAGAATAAACAGAAAAAACACAGTTCACTCACAGATACCACATCTACTGCTTTTAGTTAAACACACCTGTACACCATCGGCAAAGGTAGGTATATGAAGGCTGTGCTATTTCTAAAAGGATTTGTCTCCAAACAGCATAACTACTGTGCTTTTCGGGTAAAAACATCGGTAGTGAAAGGGTTAAAATAGGCTATGCCTATAAACACTGGGTGTTTGAAGTTCAAAGTACTGCTGTCCCATTTCAGGTAAACACAACTATCACCCTTTCTGTAATTTCACCAGAAGGATGAGCCAATTTAAAGGAAATACAACATGTTCTTCGCGTGATGTAATCGCATCCTCAGGAAAGGTAGCCCCACCCACAACACTAAAGGGTTTTCGGAGGGGGGGGGGGGGGAGAGGGGGAGGGGGGGAAACCAAAACCGCTACACCGGTGTGTTGGACAAGGGGTGTGGGTGTAACATCTCAACTCGTATCATATGGAGTGCGGTAATCATACGGTTCATTTAATGTTTGGGAGGGTAGCTTGGTTCGTTAATGTTTGTGAGTTGGCACAGGATATATCGCGCAGCAACCTTCTCCCAAACTAAACTACATGTATGATAGCGTGTAGCACTTTTATTAAAGTGCCTATTTGTTCTCCCTTGAGCATTCCAACAGGACTAAAAGATTTTTTTCTCCAGATTATAAGCACGTAAAACAAACAAGGTAATTTACTAAGAACTCTTTTCTATAAACCAACTTTCCCTGCCTGCCTGCAGCAACACTCTGCTGACCAAACATTTGCTGAGTTTTGCCTAGAAAATATTTTATCTTACCCAGAAGATATCAGATAGGGGGGTTTAACCTGACATGAATCGCTAAATCACCGTGCGTATAACCTTTACTTCCTAGTATTAGATCCACGAACATAAAGAAAATAAAAAAATGTAAACCCCAGGAAACCCACGTTTAGGAAATGCGCAAACCCAGAAACATACACCCGCCCACAGGGAGATCTTGACTGACTACAGTTCTTCTCTGACGCCCCTCATCCAAAGGCCACACCACAGAAGACAGCTAGCGACCTACTCCTCCCCGACATTCATTTTCCTGGCACACCTGCCCTCCAACTGCTGATCGTTGCATGGGGGGGGATTCATCGTGTGCAGGGGAGATTCTCTAGTGGCCTTCATTCTACGAGTATCCTGTGATGAAAGGGGCGTGTGACGCACACGGACACGAAGTGAATGTTTCCTGTCAGAGGAATTGACTTCGTTTTTGTCACCAGTTCTAAAAATGCTCAGTGTACAGCGCGGGGGCAGAGGGATCCGTTTACTCCAGAGGGCATATAAAAGGGCATTAGTTAGTGCTGCGTGAAGAGGTGCCCCAGTGCCCGAACAGGTGTACTTTACTATGATGTTATAAAAGAGGACAAAGATTCCCTATTTTATTTACAGTTATTCTTTTAGGTACATGTACATGTACCAACAGATCGCTGAATTTACATGTGGTCTTACATGTATGTATTTTCTTATGTATATATTTCCCAAGAAAGAATTTCCCATTTACCAATCCCATCCCCTATTCTATCCCATAACTACCCTGTATCTCTTTCCACATAGCAACCCCATACCCGGCCCTAACACACCCATGCCCCCTGTGAAAAATACTGTATTATAAAGTCTAAGTTTAATAAGCACCTTCCAGCCAGTTATTTCTAGTTGGTCACAGCAACTGGTAGTGCCGCCCTACGGGTACCAGTTAGTCACTTGAGCTGGTAGTCCTTCCTACCAGTTGGTCACAGGAACTGGTAGCAACTGGTAGTCCGCCCTACCAGTTGGTCACAGCAACTGGTAGGGAGGACTACCAGTTGGTCACAGCAACTGGCAGTAGATACTGCACAGAATCAATGTGTCTCATATTGCCCAATCGGTTTGAACGATCCACCATATGCAGGAAAATCTGCTAGTGCGTTGAATACAAATATCTCTTTTTTCTAATTTTCTACTTTGTGCCCAAGTCAGTTTATTTAATTGATGGCGGCCATGTTTGAAAAAATTACATCAAATAAATTCATTCAAGACATTCAATAAATAACATTTTCAGGACATGCGGTAATAAATGCAATGAGACTAGTCGGGTATGGCCACAACTTGTAGAGAGGCTGTATCTTGAAAAGACCATGGCATGTAAACTTAAAACAAGACTTGAAAGGAGACTAGTTTAGCATGGCATTGAGTAAAGATTGCAACAAGACTAGCCGGGAAACATATCCACACAGAAAGAAAGTCTAATTATAAATGTACAATTCCCTTCGAAAACTCTGGGAGATAAACGTGACGAAATGTTTTGATTGCAAGTAGACTTGGGCAAGCTACTCTGTCACCACTACCCACAGAAATATGACCTTGACAATATATACAAAAAATAAACCAATAAACAATTTTTTTTTAGGATAAACACTTTTTCAATTTACCAAGAAATAAGACTCACACACACAGACTTCCTCCAAGAAATGAGGGGGGGGATTGGAAGGAGGGGGAGGGGAGGGCTGAAAGTTCTAATGAAGACCAGAATTGAGTTCCCCTGAGATAACGAAAGATGAAAGGCACAGATAAACAGATTATAGTTTCCTTTTCCTCCAGAGAGGGGAGAAGAAAGTGGGAGAGAGGGGAGAGAGGGGAGATAGGGGAGAGAGGGGAGCAAGGGAGGGGGCAGAATGTACACACACGGGGTGAAAAAGGGCAAATTCATCTCCATTTCCTGTTTTTTTTTTCTTCTTAGAGAAGTCTGCAACAGAATCTTAAAATTGTTTCTTCTCTGTATTTTTGGTTCGGCAGGCCATGGCGTCATGAAGCGGTTGTTTGACACTTAGGTAGGAAGAGAGGGCTTTGATGGAGATTATGTTGACTTGGGGAGGGGTGGCTAGAAGGGAGGATGGGGAGGTAACAAGGTAAACAGGGGGACAGACCTTATAATGTGCCACCACAATCGCTCACCCAACAAACAGCAAAACAATTTTCTTTCTCAATTAGGGATGAAAGCTGCACACGGTGGCCGAGTGAACAGGCGTGCGGCTATTGCAGCTAATCTTTGCCTCTTTCACGGAGAGAGAGTTTCAGGAAGGAACAGGTGGCTAATTGAACATGCGGACTAGAGTGTTAACGGCTCATCAAACAGGAGTCGACGTAATGAAACAACACTTGGAGAGAGAAAAATACACACGACAACTCCCATCCCCCACCCTGCCGCTACAACCCAAACAGAATAACCTGTTGCAAGTCATTCACAATTAGCTCTGACGACTTACGAATTACCACAGCTGTATGGTGTATGTATCGAAGAGGAGTCATTGTTTGTTAAAGCAGTTAGCAACAAAGGTTTTACAGAAGAGAAGGTTTTAAATCATCAGCGAATACAGAAAGATTGTTCCAAAATGTTTAAATATGCCCGTTACAGATCCTGCATGGTTTCACTGTACAGTCTACAAATCGATGTAGCAACTCTGATATGATGATGATGATGATGATGATGATGATGATGATGATGATGATGATAATGATGATGAAGAATTGTTTAATAAGAAATGCAGTCACAAGTTGTAAATGTTTAAAGGAATGGTGTAGATTGTAGTAACAGTATTTCATTATAAAAAACTTAGTTAGGTACAAATGACTACTTCGTTGTGAAATACATGTGGACATCTGGAGTGTGAACAACTGTGTCATCGATAGAATATCATTCATCATTCTAAAAATGAAACAAAGGCCTTATTATCCGTATGTCGAGGATTCTTAAGTGAGAAGAAACAAGGAGATGATGATATGGTTTTAGTAGCGGGAGGCAAACAACAGAAAAAACTCAGTGTCGACGGCTCATTCTCTGCCCCACCCACTACCACCTGATCCTCTGGCGTACCTAACAATACCGCTCGCTGGCCCCACCTACCCACACCTCACAAAGCTGTGCCCCACCCACCAAACACTTGCCACACCCACCGAAATCCCACCCTCTTGTTCAGTCTCACCATGTATAAAAAAACCTTCGCCGCCCAACCACCTAGGACAATACACAATAGACTTTACTACACCTACTAAAACCCTACTTTACCCCTCTAAAACGTTCTTGTACCCCACCCAAACCACTGCGCCCCACCTACCTCACCAAAAAGCCAACAGCCGCAGAATGACAGCGGTCGAGCTGCACAGGAAACCCGCATTAGGGTGTGAATGACTGGTGGCCCACATTACATCTGTCCTGTAAACAATATCCTCTCTACCCCGACGGGCTTCAAGGGTTGTCCGAGTCACCCCTCTCACCAAAACGATATATTCGAGGTCAGAGTTAGACCCATCAAACACTCAAAATAAGTCACTCACATTAAAATCCCCCCTTGTTTAAACTCACCTTGTGTGAACTACTAACATGGGATGATATAAGAAAACTACTCGAGTCTGTATCGTAGGCAGAAGTAATTACAGTTCAATAAAACGTTGAAAATAATACCGCATAAGATGGGAAACTGAATTCAAATGAAGAATTGTTGCTCGAGTGGATGTTAAACAAATATATGTTAATTGTTAGACACTGTAGTTCACAGAGTAATGGTGTCATTTCTTTGGCGGCCTGGATGTGAGCGTTTACCACATTTTTTCCTCTCTCAATCCTTAATCAATGACAGACTACCTCTGGCCAGGCTATGACTCGAGTTTCCTCACGAACTGAGTGATAACGACAATAGAACTAAACCGAACTGACAGAAACCAGCAGGGCCGGGGGTGTTCGCAATCAAATAACATTGGGCATGTTAGCCTCCCGCTAATAGCGGCACCCCGGAGCGTGGTGGGACCCCCTACCCCCGGAGCGCGGCATGATGCACCGGAGATGAATAGGAAGGACACGTCCACACATCATTTTCCTCGTGGAGACCGACTCTGACAGTTCGTATCGATCGCGATCAAAACCAACATTTACAGCGACTGAACTGGGCCAGTTGCGAAGTCTGAAACCGGAGGGACTTACATGTATCATCAACATGTACGTCGGTGTCTCTGCTAAAGTCGTTTACAGCGACTTAAGTGGCTAAAACTACTCCTGGATTACTGCAACTATTCCCAAATACCTGCCGCTATCTGTGAAACAACACTTCTATATACGGAAACACAGAAACCAAACCGAGAAGTCAGGGTGCCAAAACTGTACTAAACGAGGCCATCCTGCAAACTATTGGAAAGTTTTCCAAATTTAAAACAAAAAATCCCCCCGATTGTAGAAAAGAATATTTTCCGTTTACACTGGCATTGATATCGCCAATTTGTAGAAGGTATCTATATACACACAGCTGCATATTCTTACAAGATTAATGACCCTGAGTATTAAGGCAAGCTGCGCAGTTACAATCAAAATTGGCTTGTTGGTACTGCATACCTTATCTACATGTACATTGACTAGTAACCAAGGCACAGCGCCGCCAGTCCAATATTCTAACTATTGACCTATGCAGGTTTCCTGACTTCTGCCTTATAGAAGAGAATCACAGTTAAATCAAGACTGGAAATCGAACCACCAATCTTTCGGGTTTGCACCAGCTAAATGCTGCACAAGTGTGTGTGTGTGTGTGTGTGTGTGATGGGGAGACGGCACTAATTGAAACACTTCACAGGGGTCTACATACCATGAGCGATTAATGTTTAAAACCAACTAAAACAGCGATTTGTACGTCATGCGTTGCAGGTCCAATTTCTTGGGTACCAGCTCTTACGGTACTCCAAAGATACGTGGTTCGATTCCTAGACAAAACAATTAGGTCTCCGTGATCCTCTTTCTGATGTAATTTCCACTAACACATCAGGAAATGGATCGAATTTACCTCTACGCCAAATTGCTATCATGTCTTTGAAAAAAGTTTCCCGATTGCCAGTGATCGCGATCCCGATATTCATCTCCTAACTCTCTTGCTACCAAAATTTCTTTCACCCATCTGTTCGGATCAAAGCTGATTGCCAACTATACTTAAAGTAGTGTAACTTCTACAACCATCTTGTGTTCATTAAGTAACATTGATAATGGTGTGCGGACGTGATGTGTGCAAACTTGACGTTGCTTCTGGGACATAGCATGCACACCGTCGAGTCTAATCGCCAGTGGTGATACCAAGGGTACACTGTACATTTGCAGCTTTTAACTCGTTTTAATCAATGCAAGATGTTTTTTAATTTGTCAGTGGTTGTAGTAATTTCTTTCACCTTGGGAAGTACTACACCCTATAAGATGTCAACCTTTGTGTTAAGTAAACTTTACAATGGTTCGGAGGGGAATCAAACATGCTGTGAAATATATTCATCAACGGTAACAAAGATATTTTAAAACAAAATGGGTCCGAGCAGATTTATAATTTTGTTTAATACATGGGCCTAAACTATATATTAGACCTCTAAGTTTGTTTCCATTGTGTTGCAGCATGGGAAAACAAGTCACATGTCACAAATTATGAAAATTTGTTTGAGTTGAAATAAGGTGAATCAGGTCCTGCATATAAACAATACTTTTTGAATCGGATTAAATCTTCCCAAAAATATTACAGATTTCACATCTAATTTGGTCATTTCACAAAACATTTCACACAGAGAAATGGGCCGTAACTGAAAATTACATTGGGTGACTTCCGTCTGGTTATCCCATGCTGCCGGACTTAATGGCTTCATGAACGTACCTTGTGTTTGTCTCTAGGTATATCTCTGTACACTATGACGCCATCATGTTGACCTGACAACTTGTTGCTTAAATCATCCTTGTAGTTCTGTAGTAACATATAATTGAAGAAAATATTGGTTCAAATTGCATTTATAGCTTAGGGCAGAGATTTAAAAAAAAGTTAAGTGCCAGGGGGCCGTCCATATACATTTCTTATACTTGAGCCATCAAGCTAGAAAATGAAATTTTAAAACAATGCAACTTTGTAATCCTACTACACTAAGTAGGTTGTTTCAAGTTTCAATATAAACAACATCACTTTTTAAACTGACAGACTAATTACTTGTTTGTGGTTGGACAGGTTGGTAGTTATTTTCTAAGGTACATTATTGCTAACGTTAATATCTCTGTGTGCGTGCGTCGATATCTTGAGTGGTATCGGTTTTTTTTTACATTTGTACCTGATCAAAGAGCCGGATTGAATTCTTAGCGGGCCGGATTCGGCCCACGGGCCGCCTATTGAATAGGACTGGCTTAGGGTAAACAATATAATAATTTTCAAAATGTAATGTTAATAGTAATAGTATCAATAGACATTCGTGTGCCATTAGCTTTCAAATACCTAGCACGTCTATGCAATAAACTGTGCGCAACATATTCCCAAACATTTATGCAAGAGTCCTAAGCCAAGATTGACAGTCAAACCAGAAATGTATCTTAGCTTCAATTAGATGGACATCCTCATCAGACAGATGAAATTATTCCCGCCTTTTAATGAGTTGGAAGTGGGACGTCTAGATCATGCTTTAAAATGACAGGTACATGTACCATTTGCTGGAACCGACAATTTGAATAATTTTGTATTTTTTTATCTTGCATGCTAACTCCTTAGGGAAGGAATATTTGTTCAGCCTATTTCACAACCACAGATCTTGTCTAAAATTGTCTAAATATAATATTTAAAAAATGAAAAAAGCACTATTGATTTTTATCTGCACATTGCTCACAATTCATTTTTAATATCATTTGAATTATTAGTTTCTCAAAATCATTTAGTTCTGTGAAGCTACCTTTTCTGATCATCTCGTGAGAATAAAATGTTAAAACCTAATTAAACATAGGGTAGAATTTTTAAACCCCCCCTTCAGTCATACTGAAAAAATAATATTCAAAAGCTAATTTTTGCTCATTTGGAGGAAAGTGTATTATAATGCTAGATTAAAACAATTATTGATATTTATAACGGGAAATATAATGCAAAAATAACTTCACATGCTGTCATTGACAAGCTTAAGAAAGTTACCCAACTTAGATGCAAACACTGGGGTGTCTCAGCAAAAAAGGGGGTACAAAAAGTTCATTGAATTCCCGTGATACTTACATCAACTGGTAGGCTAATTAGACCCTGACAGGCACAGCTTTAAGGTTCCCTAAAGTTTTTTACTAACCACATCCTAACTGTTGTTATGAGCACAGAGAATTGGAAAGTTGATAACATCAACAAGTTGTGGATGTGTGAGCGTGTGAAGTGAGCAATGGGACTCGCGACTGTACACGCAGCACCCTGGGAGAGTGCGCCGTTGTGTGTGGCGTGGGGGGAGGCTAGCAGTACAATAACTCGAAGCATCCGTGAGATTCAGTGGCGCGGCAGTACAAGGCAGCACGGCTCGACTCTTATAATTCAACGCCCAGGTTTACTACGGTAAACTACATGTCCAGATTTTAGGGCAAACCATTCCATAGTAACAGACGAGGCATCCAGTATCTCGTTCGTGCGTTCTATTTGAGTAGTTGTCTAGTGAAATGGCATGTAACTACCTACATTATTTCAGAGCTGCGTAACCATAGATACAAATTATATGAATGGAACAGGGATACAGATTGGATTGGTTGCGTTATTTTGAAAAAAACATACAAAACAAACCGCCCCTCAACTGTACGTGTGTAAGAGCTCATTATCCTAACTAATTAAGAATGGCTCTAACTTACCGGTTCTAATGCAAGCCCAAGAAGCATTATCACCACACCTCATAAACAAACAAAATCATGGCAAACAAGCAAATCTTTTCTCACACCAGACACGAACTTGGGACAAAGTAACATCAACCGCACATCCCCTCAACCCTTTGACAAATGGCTCGTGAACCAAAGTGTCAGATAGGTTTATCATTTTTTTGGGGGGAACGGTTTAATCATTGGATTGTTCCGACACATATTCAGGATGACGGAAAGTCAAGAGGGAGGAACTGGCAATCAAGCACATATCAAAACGAGGAAAGCGGGGGGGATGAAGGAAAACAAAAGAAGATGTATGTAAGCTCGTAAGTCGATGGTGACAATATCCTGTCCTGGACTGCATCAAACAACTAAACACTCGATACATCATATTTTTATTAAAAATAACCCATATTTCACTTCAAATGAATAAGTTTTCCTCCAAAGCCAACAATCTACATCACGCTGTTTTAACTTTTTAAAGAGATGCATATTGACCGATTTTATGCTTAATTATTGAACTTGTTAAACTAATCAGTCTACATGGGATAAGGCAGACTTTTAACGTGACGCTGACTTGTTTCTATGTAGCATGGTATTTTATTGTGAGCTGCAAGTATAGTTTTGCTCAACACAATATTTATGTGTGTGTGTTTTTTTCTGGAACTAGTGTAAGTTTGTGGCAAAAACGGAAAATGAAATCACTTGTAGAGGACAAAAATGTTTTGACTTCTGCAAATCCGACTCAATTTGCTTAAAACTTTGCGTAAAGCACTTGGTTTAAAGTGCTGGTTGATTTGCTTGACATCGTTACTCTTTCCAAAATAAGGATTTAGGCTTTAGATTAGGGGTTAAAATTGTCGTACTATCTCTAACTTGAAAACAAACAGATCTATGAAGCTACCATGATGCAAATCCAAAGATCCTCGCCAAAATTTTCCTTCAAAATAAATGAATTTACAAGATGAAGCTTTATTTTTAAAAACTCTGACTAAATAGACTGGCAAATACCTCACATCTACGTTCAACAGCACCAACAGTCCTTGATGTACATGCCTACAATTTGTTTCCCCCCCAAAAAACTCACCAGCGTGTTGTTTTCAAAGTTACACTGTTCAGCGGCCAACTTGGAGCAGGTTATTTTACACAGTCTCTGGTAGTGGAGACTCAGACAGCAGCCCACATCAGCCGTAGTCGCACCGCCTGCCGCGATAGACGCTGCACCAAAGCCACCCACCGTCCCCGCCGCTGCCGATCCAGGAAACCCCCCTCCTCCTCGCCACGATCCTGGGTACCACGACCAGCCAGCATGCCACATGGCTGACTAATGCCACATGCGAACGGGATCCATTGCACAAGGCCACATTTCGTTAGGTAAAAATAGACGCCGGCGTGGACTAGCAGTGGGGAAGACGAGAGAGGGGAGGGTCCCGAAGAAGATGGTCTGTTGACAGACCCCACCGTGTATTTTTTCCCCTAATCATCCGCTCGGACAGCAACTGGACTGTACGGGTAGCAGCAGTAGCAGTGACGGTAGTAGCGCAGTAGTTGTAGTAGTGCACACATCCTGTTACCCAGGGCCAGTGTGGGGATGGGAGAAAAGCCCGGGTCATTTTTAAGCGTCAGTCTGGTGGGCAGCTCACCCCCCTTGCGGCACGGAAAAAAACGGTGTCGTCGAAGAAGGGCTATATTACTCAACTGCCACGAATAACGACTCAACCAATTGCAAGCTCTCATGAGATGGTTGCTGTAGCATCTGTACTGTATTAAGTCCGTGTAGATGACGTCTGATCGCCGTATTAACTCAGACAGTCGGGCCTAACTTTTTAGGGGGATGGTTACTTTTTTTTACCCCCTTTTGGTTGTGGGTGATGAGTGAAGTCTTGGTGGTAAGAACCAAGGAAGAATTTAAGAGCGTCCCGCAAGGGAACTTGATGAAACCGACATGCTGATCTTTTTCAAAACGTACCAGCCAATAATATCTTCATCTGATCTCCTCTTTGGACGATGATTTGTGGCATACATTAGCGTTTATCTCCGGACCCAGGTTAGATGGGAAGAGATAACATCTTTAATACTTGCGTCAATTACGATATCAGTATTACAGACTAGCGGCTAGCGGTTTATACAGGGTTGAGCATCGTTTCAGGAAACAAAACTTTAAGGCAAACTTTAAAACTTCACAGAAAAACAACATTTTCCATGTGTACTGTATTACACACACAAAGTTACAGTTAATAGCTGTAAACACTACAGAATGTGACGGTCTAATTCAGACTATATAATGGACATAGATTACATGAGTTTAAAATACTGGTAGTCAGAAGAACATGATATGGTATCTGGGAAGCAATTATGCGATAAAATGTGCATGATTCTGTGTATACAGTTACGATTTATCATGCCACATATCATACGGAATCATAGCCTTTTTTTTTTTACGCAGTGCACAAGAACAATTTTTATGACCTGTTTGTCAAGAAACAGGAGTGTACATGCTCTCAAGTAAACTCAAAACTATGATCTGGAGATGAGCAAGCACACTGTTGTGGTAAGTGTATAATAAACATGAACGTTCATTGTACAACACAATAGACTCTTGTTTTACGAATGACAACCTAATAACGACATCATCAAGGTGACCGGGTAGACAGGCCAATTAAAAGGTTACGGTTTGTTCAATCAAATTACCCAGTGTCTTCCCCATGTTTCCAACAGTTGAGTCTCCCTGGAGTGCAGCTCAATATTGAGACCAGCTTTCTTTTCATATTTTTAACAGTTTACATAATTTATAGACATCTAATAGGGATGGGGGAAAACAATTCCCAGGAGATATTAAGGGCCAATTGTGCAAAGGTGTGGAGGAATTTAGTGAAATTATCCCTCGAGGTCTTAGAATAAGGTAAGCTTCGGCTGGGAGTATAGGAACCCAACAGCTATCCCCCTGGTACCCTGTCTCTCATAAATCAATCTGTGTGTTAATCACCTGTCTAATGTGTGAACCACAAAACAGGTGAGTATACCTGACTACCTAGTATTTTTTTGGGGGGTGGACCAAATGTCAAAATATCGGATTAAATTATGCCCTACAATGTTTTGGAAAATGGGGCACATCCTTTCCAAAAGGGCGGGCCAATTGGCGTACATGTGGCAGGGATTAGGTTGTTTTTATGTGTGAAAGAAGTGAAATGCCACGTAACAATTGGTTTATATAAAAAAAATACTATAAAATAAGACAAAAAGAACAAAAAGTTTTGGCCATAAGTTTCGGTTTCGACATGCAACACTTCTTGCTGTTAGGGTTCTGCTTAGGTGTCGATTGTAGCATGGGGCACAGTGACCTAGTGGTTCGGGGTTTGAGACCCACCCTGATCAATTTGTTGTTTTAGGGGCAAGACACTTTACCCTAAAGTGTCTAAATTAGTGTATATAAATATGGGTACTGGGAACCTACTTCACATGGCAGGGGTACCCCTGTAATGGGACTACATGTAGCATCCTATCCAGGGAGAAGTGTGGCACTCGGGCGAGATACTACACCCTCAAGTCCCTCTCTCTACTCAGCTGTATAAATAGGTATACTGGAAAATCTACTATTCCAGGGGGTAAACACGTAGCATCCGACCCATTCAGGGGAGTGATACCTTCAGTTTCTTCAAGTACTGACCTGATGAGCCACTGGTCTTGGAACAAATGTTGACACCTCCGACATTAGCAGAAACCTCAATGCAAGTATATTTCACAATTAGCATACTTACTTTGCGTAACTTTTTAACCGCTTACTCAGTTACTCGGATAAACTCACTGCTAACTCTGCAGGCGGTGAACGGTAAGCATATTAAATGTATAGAAGAAACGCCGCAAGCAATGCCGTGAAATTGGCCAAGTGCCGTTGCAATAATGTTGTTGGATAATAGATGAACATTGGCTACGGTTCGCTTTGTGCATTTTAAATGGTCCATCACGTGACACAAGGTAAAGAAACTATAACTACAGTGACGTAGAGGAAATATTTATAGCTGCAACTCATAATGCTCTTCCTTCAGTTGAAACCCGATGACAAGCGTGTGTCATAATGCGGACCCTAAAATAACTAGCTGCATTGAACTAATAAAAATTGCCTGGAAAAAGAAAAAAAAAGAATCTCCAGGCCATACAAACGAAAATAATCGGTTAGTGTAGCCTCTCCCCGAAGGTTTAACAAAACATTTTTTATTTTTAACTTGAAAAACAAATTTAAAAATAATATATGTTTTTGAGTATTAAAGATCATAGAGTGTCACAATTAATGTAGTCAGAATTATTACAATTTTTATAATTGTATTGCGGTAAACTAAATTATTGAACAATCATTCATATCTTCAAAATTCATCATATCTTCAATGTAATTTTCAAAAAACTTAGGCTAAATATGTAATAAAACAAAACCCATGAGCGCATTTAAAAAACATTGGCCTAATGTTTATTTTCGATTTGAGCCAATTTGAATTTACTACGAGTCAACATACACATTGTTAACATGTTCATATACATGTATGGCCAGACTGTGATCCAACGTTAAACACACAGCCACGTTCAACACACACACGGGCATGCACAAAGTCTGTAGGAGTATAAGTTGTCAAAGTTAATAACTTGTCTTGTTAGTAAACTAGGATTAGCTTGCCTCAGCTATGCATGCCTTATCTCTCTTCCAGAGTGTACTACTAGCTATCCGGTTGTGAATCCAATGATTTATGAAACACAGGAACATGTGCAAACTGCTAGTATGAGAACCCCCCCCCCCCCCCTTTCCCCCTCCCAGCGCCGGCCGGCGTTGTTACTACCGCAGTAGCAGCAGCTAGCTAGTACCAGCAGCAATGGCCAACGCTGTGTAATAGCTCCATAACAAACCATGATTAACTGGATCAACTGTTGGCAGTTTCATAAAGGATGTATTATATATCAATCATCCATCCACCCCCCCAACCCCGACTGAAATGGTACTTTATAGTAAGGGGGAAGATGAAAAAAAAATTGTTAGGAACAAAATATAAAAGATTTGTTCACAATTATTTGGGTCATTCCACATTGTGAATCTTTTCAATTTGTTTGGGTAGCTGAAGGAACATTGCAATTAGGTTATTGAGATTACAGTACACGTTTCCCTCTCTCCCCTTACATTTTTTCTCAAAGCCAAACTAAGCATTCTGGTGAATCTAAATAGCATGTAACACGGCTAAATGATACATAATACTATCAGGTTTATACCAAGGCCCCCAAAATGTTGTAAAGATGGCTGTCATAAATTAGGCAATAAGTGTGTCCTTCTGACATTCTACACTAACCGTACAGTGACTGATAGTCAGGTGACAGAGTGGTACACTCACATGCCTTTACCATGGTAGGACCCAGGGTTTCGATTCAAATGGTGCAAACATGCGAATTTGGTATTCCATCCTTACCTGATTGCGTCAGTTTATCCTAATGTTTGAGTTTTTCCGTCCCATGTAACAGTGAGTTATTCTGTGCACTTACGATACAGACCCATGCGGTATGCTAACGACCTGTACCAAACCACTTCTACAAATAACTAAATAGTACAGAGACTTTTCTTCATCAAACATGCACACATCTATTTCATTCAGCTCAGCCACCTCTTGACAGGAATTGTCTCTGACTACTGCTAACTTGTGCTAAGATCCCCAATTTGATGCGTTTTCCTTTCTCAGAGGAAGACACCCCTAAAAACAGAATCTAGCCACAGAGCTTGAGAACCAGGTGGCCTAGTGGTGTATAGGGGGGGGGGGGGAAACCATTGGTACATCACAGGGGTGACAAGAAATGGTGGGTGGCAGGCGTTACCTGTATTTTTTGTGCCTTTTGCTTGGTGCATAACTGCATGATAACGTAAAGCGAGCACTAGCTCTGCATACAGATGAATCATGGTATCATTTGAACTTTAAACAGCAAATGGATTGAAGCGAGGGGGTAAGGATGAGGGTGATGAGGAACGAGAACCGTTCAACTGTAGGAGTAGGAATTGCAGAGGGTTGGATCATAGCAACTGCACATGTAGCTAAATATTTCACAGTGAGACTGATTGCTTATGAGACTGACAGCTTACCTACGAGACTGTTGGCTTACGAGACTGTTGGCTTACGAGACTGTTGGCTTACGAGACTGTTGGCTTACGAGACTGTTGGCTTACGAGACTGTTG
>JAVCKS010002677.1:8675-19344 GCA_032273685.1 Pteraster tesselatus | reverse complement strand
AACCACTGGCGAGTATACCCGACAGCATGCTTACCTTGTCCTGGAACCACTGGCGAGTATACTCGACAGCATGATTACCTTGTCCTGGAACCACTGGCGAGTATACTCGACAGCATGATTACCTTGTCCTATAACCACTGGCGAGTATACTCGACAGCATAATTACCTTGTCCTGAAATCACCAGTATTAAAGTAGTCATAAAATCTCATGTTTTACGAGTAATAATTTTGAAACAATATTATCAAGCTGCACTTGACTATTTCTATAATTTTATTGTCGTTAAGTCAAGATTAGAAACATTTCAAAATTGAGATTTCTGCATAGCTGGAGAAAGCTCTATTTGAACCGTTTGAAAGAAACAATTCCTACCATGAGTGACAAATTAAATCTGGTACAAAGTAGACTTTAGTATCAGCTCAACACAACCAATATTTTGCTGTAATAGCTTTTCTTATAAAGTAACAGTTTTGCAAGTAGTATATATAGTAAAAACAAAAAAAATATGTATACAATAAAATCTAATTATAGTCAAGCCCTTTTGGCTGTCACTTAAACTGAAAAATAACTGAATAATGAACAGTTTGTTTGTCCTCTCCAGCATTCTTGCACGTACATTGCTAGGGGCTGCGGTCAGTTGAACTAATTGACCTTCACATTGCAAGATCTTAGTATCACTCTAAACTTTTAATAACGTTCCTCCTGTATTTCCTTCTCGCTCCAGTAACAACCTTTCCCGATGAAAACATCACTCCCCACTTGAACTATATACAGAATGTGATGTTGGATAAATTAAAATCGGATAATTGTTTAGACATGAAATATCACCAATTATTTCTTTCACTACCTGTTACGTTTTTCGAAGAGTTAATGGACATCATGGGGGCTTGTGATAGAAAGGTTATTATTGCTAATTATGCAAAATGTAGACCGCTTACATATTGAAATCATGTCAAAGAAGCAAACGTTTAAAATAAAGTTTATTATGAATTATAAATGACCAACGTTGATTTTGTTTCTAGTAATTATAAGGTCTATAACGTGAGACTGATGTTGTTTTTTTGCGTACCACAAAGGTCTGTATTATTTGGCTGATATAGTTTCAACACACAACAAAGGTCTGTGTTGTGAGACTGATATAGTTTTAGCGCACCACAGAGGTCTGTATTGTAAGGGTGTGAGCGGGAGCAGATGCACAGGGCAGTGTCACTTGCAGATTACTCAGAATCCTGACTAGTATTGCTGTTGTGTTTGTTTTCTTGATCGATAGCCTCTAACAAGTCGTTATAATCACCTGCTGTAGCAGAATCCATCGCCAACACCAACCTGTCCCTGTGAATAAATTAACAACTGGATAATAGATTGGCAGGCTTTCAGAAACGCTTGCGGTTTGTGAAGTCTACATGTGTTAACGATTGCTAATGTTCACAGTTTGGGCACATTTCCGCCTAGCCCTGCGCAGAGTAATGAGATCGATACTGTTGAGTTTGTCATCAAAGTGTTTGTTTTGTGTATTTGCTCTGTTGGCTTAGCACTACTTGTTTTGTGTATTTGCTCTGTTGGCTTAGCACTACTTGTTTCCCTTTCATTATTTATTGTTGTGTTTCAGTTACCAAGTCTTCTATTTGATTTAATGTAAAAGGGCATGTACAAATATATGTAGAGAAGCTATATAGTCTGCCGTATCACAGCAGTGTGTAGGTTGTAAAAGGGCATGTACAAATATATGTAGAGAAGCTATATAGTCTGCCGTATCACAGCAGTGTGTAGGTTTTCTCTTGTATGATTTTGCATGCTGAATTCAGAAATGTAAGTCAGTTCCCTCAATCAGCTACCTCCATTATTAACTATACATTTTGTGCATAGCTAGACATTTTCTGCTTGTACATAATTCTGTAAATATAAATCCGATTTGGAATAATTTTGAGATTAATTTTACCTGATTAAGCCAAATAACTTAAGACCTAGGCATGTAGTACATTTCTGAATTCAGCATGCAAAACGTACCGGTTTATACAAGACATTCAGACCTCTGGAAAATATTGCAGTGGTAGAAGCCATCTTGAGGGGCAGATATAAAAGACAACATTTCCATGAAGTAGAAAGTATACTTGTCTACTAAACCCACAAAATGATCGGTATGCAAACACACGTGGCGTATCGAGAACTTGATGAATAGAGGGGCGGGCGGAAGGTAGCAAGGCGGCCGAAGGTAGCACAGCGGTAGGGGGGGGGGGGGGGTTCTGTCGGCATTACTACTACTGGATACACAACTAAGATATATCCCCAGTTGACGCTCCAAACACTCCCGCTGGCCCTTCTGGGTTGTTCGATCCAGCAAGCTGTCAGATTGATCGAAGCCTTCATCGGTTTCCTCCCCTCGAATAACCTCTCGATCCTCCCCGACAATGTCATCATTACCGCTTGGATGGCCTGATTTGTTGATTGAAATCAACCGAAGCCCGATCGAGCCCCACAACGCAGGGCTAGCTGCTGCCAGCCGCACGGGTACAAGAACCCATCAACAAAACCGTTCATCACGATCTTCAATCCGCTCTCCTTCTCTCTCTCTATCCGACAGCTGTGGCATTAATTCGCTTGGCAGCCCAGCGGTCATTACGCGGCGCGGACCCCGTGAGCTGAGATGTAATCGTTCACCTTCCTGTTTGTTGTGACCAGGTAAACCGTGGACGTGCAAGTCGTACTCGTGTATCTTACACACACGATGTGCTCTATACTACTAAAATTATCATAATTATGTCGTCACTCTAAAACAAAATTACATAGTTTTGTTTGCGTGTAATTTTTGAGCGAAAGAACTTTCGGTTTTGTAATCAGAAACTTTCGGAACTCCCTGACTGGATAAGGATTATGATATCAATGATACCGCGTGGCGGCTCGCTGTTGAACCAAGATCAACCAAGGCTTGCCCTGCTATGGTCAATTTATTCTCAAGTTAGTGGTCCAGTTCACTAAGTTCACTATTCGTAATTCACTAAGTTGTGAATTATGGATGCATCGTACAGAAAGATTTTTCACGATAATACGCGCCTTTAATCTATTGAAAATCTGAAGTTAATTGGTTGAGTTAATCGCGGCTGTATTAAATTACCTTCGTGGTTATATAGCAGGGTGCAAGCTCTTTCGAGTTTAGAGATGGACATTGTGATAGTCTATTGGTTTAGAAATCGACGCCATCATAATCATTTGATCTAAAAATATTAATGCGTCCTTCCGGTCAACCTTTCAGAAGTTTTTTCTACAGACAAACCAATCTAGCTCGTACAGATATGGCTGTTCCGTATAGATAACAAGAATACTAATGCTACAATTGAATATGTAATTCACATGTTACGTATCTGCTCTCTGTCTTTGCTCTCGTTGTTTTCTCAGCCATGCCAAAACAAATCCCTGAGACCTGGTACGACGGCTTGCCCCCCCCTCTCCTGTAGTTGGTTCGCCCGTTTGTTTAGTCCATGATCTCAGCGCATTCTTGAATAATAACGTACCATTCGTGTGGTGCCGTAACAGTTCCAGCACGGTGCCTGCATGTTGGTGGGAATTCATCCATGTAAAGCTGGACTGTTCGATTCACAAAGGCTTGTAATAATATGCGGGCTTAGTCTTGAGGGAACGGCAAGTTACTTCGTTGCTAGGCAACATTCAGAGCTAGTTGACCGCTCCTGGGGGGGGGGGGGAGAGGAGGTTAGTCGCATTGTGAAATTTGCATCATTCACGAATGCAATGTTCATACAATAATATACAGGTAGTTAAATCTGACTTAACGTTTTCTTGCTGTATATGTACGAAGGGTAACAAATTGAAGTCGACCAATTAACTCGCCAATACCGATCACGTGTTACTCATTGAATGTACACGCTGAATTTGTATGCAGTGGGGCCTAACAATACATGTAGAATACGGTTGCAATTGAATGTCTAATTGCCAAAGATAGCAACAACCAACAACTTTTTTGAAATGCATTTTATTTTATTTTATTTTGTATCTGAGCGTGTTTTTGTGTATCCGTAATTCACATGTGAAACATATCCAAAATCGTTACCGTTTACGTTTCATTCTGCGAAACGCCCTCGGCCTTTTGGGGCTTGGTATTGACCCGTATTGGTTGCCTTTTTTTGTCGAATTGTGTAACTCAACCATCCACCCTAAACCAATCAGAAACGGTGACTCATATCGCTTTTGGGGGGTTCGGTTTCGCTCCATGGCATGCACGGTATAATCGCTACGATGGACGTATAATGCTTCTTTTCCCACTTATGTTTCAATGTTTAACGGTGGTTTTTGCTGTATTTGTGGAGGCCTAGTTCTAGTCTTGATTAAACTGTATGACGTGCATGGTGCTAAATACTACAATATTAGTTGTATTTCCCGTTACCTCGGGTCTATTTCTATATACCAATGATTGTCGAGCTGTATCTTTGCTTGCACTGTACAAAGCGAACGCGTTATCGATCTATGTCAATTACACCGTGGTTATAAAACCGTTATAATGTCCCAAGTCGTTTTAGATTACCATTCGAGGAAAAACCTCGTTCATTCACACAATGGCAGTTTCACGTTGATATTTGGAGAGAGATTCCGTACGCGTAACGGATACGGTTACGTATAATGATAATTACCGTATCGGTTTGCTGTTTACGCGTATATGCACGCGTTGCTACATTGTGTGGAAATGTTGTGTACAGTGGATAAACGTCACAGCGCGGCACATAGTGATGACGTGTTGGCCAGTGGAATGTGATTACTTGTTTCTCGTCAGCGTCCGCATTGAACTTATTTTTGTCATCGTGGAAACCATAAAAATCAACGAATACAACAATTTTGGTTATGGTATTTTGATTGTAGTAAAAAGTAATAAATTAATTCCGCTCGTTTCCACCCTACTGGTTTTGTAAGGTAAATCAGTGTCGAAAACGATGCAAATGCTCGTGGCAAGCTTTAATGTAAGAGGTATACACCCTATAACAGCGGCCATTATGTGGGGCTAGCGGACCATATCTCCTCTGAAATAGTAACACAGCAACGTAGACTCCACCGTCGTTGGTTCGTGGTAAGGCTTAACGTAATTTCTTTACAAAGCTTTATTGAATGTTTTATGAGAGGTAATTGAGCGGCATCTGACCGAAAAGTAACACATTTACAGCTTGATGCTCGTCTGGCTACATGCATTGAAAATATCCCAGACCCAAGATAAATATTGCGATAAATATAGAAAAAATGAGAGGGGGGTGTTCTGAGAATGATGTCAGTTATTCCCTCCGTGTGTTTGTTTGCGTTTTGAAATAACGGTTTTACTTTCGTTTGAGCGATCCTGTCCGTTTCACGAACATCCCCGCCACCTCATCTCCGCGGCGGCGAACAATATTCTAAAGAACTTCACGCACGTTTTCATTCTCAGAATGCCCAAGGGGTTTCGAAATATTAGCCTAGATCGAGCGAGCGAGCTCCACCGAGTGTGTGGCACGGGGGCACTATTATTATTCCCAGCGTACAATGCTGTTCTCTCCTTCGCAGTGTGTCGGATACAATTCACTTCTCGTTTGGTTGGGATATTAAATTCTGTTTGAAGCAATCTATAGATCAAGACGAGGTCTCTGTCACGTGATGGTATGGGGAGGGGGGGTGGGATTGGCCGGTTGTCTCCGTTGGTCTAATCCGAGCTCGCTTTGTCGCCGCAATTTAATAATAACTGTCTTATATCAATCTGATGGTACACTTCTTATTTATGGGGTGACTGAATACGTAACGCTTCCATCTGGAAATCGTGTATTCAAATAAAAGACTGTTCTATTTTTGCTGAATCTGGGAGCCTGCACGTACCTATCCCACCTCTTTATGTTGGAGATCTTTAACGTGTGAATGTTTGTATGTGTACTGTATAGACCCTCTATCGAACAGCAGCCATGTTGTGTTCCAGTTATTGTCGTCGTTGTGCCGTGGTATGGGCGTACTGGAGGCATGACCGATATGGAGTACCGTACTAAAGAGTAACGTACGCTTGATATATAAAAACAGGTATCAAAACTAATTTCCGTCGCAGCGGCGTTTTTAACACATGGCATATGTATACCCCCAAGGGATGGGGAAAATGCAACACGGACGTAATTAATGATTGCAAGCTTTGCCAACACCCCTGTGCTAAAGGAGATGAAACATTTGTTCCAAACATTTGTTAAGCATTCACCTGCAGGTGTATTCCCTGAAGCTGTGAGTTGGTAAACGATGTGCCTATATCGTGAACTGCACCCAATGATGTCATCAAAGTGTCATGTACTATCAGAAGTAGGACAGCATGAATGATCCTGAATATTTTAAAACAAGCGGAAAGAAGACCTCTGGAACGATGATTGTCGTAATACGTGTGCTTTACAGTACATAAACGACATCAAATGCAGCAGACACGCGCGTGAAACTCCATCCCTACACGGTGACCAAGGTGACGGGCGGCGGCGGCGGCAAATTTTATGATTGCACTTTGCCGCGCTTTCGTTGATCAGTGGTTAATACCTTTCGCTAATCAAGCGTGCGTGGCGTGCTCCTTAATGGCTTCAACGCACGCTCAGTTACCCTTCTACACGTGTACAGCAGATTTGGACATCGTGTTGCTATTATATTACGTGGTTCGGGGGAACACTTTACCTAGCAACCTTTGGTGCTGTTCATGTATCGGTATAGAATCCATCTTTCACTGCATAGCTTGCCCCCGTGTTACGGCAACGGTACTGTTTTTAATCGAGTGAATTTCAAATGTCACTTAGGTATATATGCAGCTGACTATTATTAAGGTTACCGGAAGATTATTCAAAGGAAACAGGCAGATTGTGTTCGAGAGATCGTTATTGGGAAAGTTAGAGCTGAACAATCAAGTTATGATGCTGGTATTGTAGGAGCTGAAGCCGCCAGACGTTTATTCGTAGACACACGGTACAAGAACCACGAACCTTGAGGCGTTAGAAATAAAGTAAAATAGGAGAAACTAGGAATCGTTATAATGTTTGTTAGTCGACGGTCGGGATGTGATGAAATAAGGACTCCGGCCATAGTAATTATCTAGAGCACCTCGTTAAAGGGACCGACCTCAGATAAATGCACAGCCCCGTTAAACCGGAAAATATTCACGAACATTTTAAAACTTAAATATAATTAATAATAAATGATTCAATAATGATTAATGAATCATTACTAAGAAAAAAGACAATCATTTATCGTGATTATTATTAATTTTGGACTGAGATATCGCTGTAGTATCGCCGTATTTTATCAGTTGGCGGTTTTTACTGATCAAACAGAAAAACCATTCTGACCGGTCTAGCTTCCCAAGCGGGTATTGAGTGGAGCGCCTTGTTTGAAGAGGGCGCGGGTTTGATCCGGCTTCTTCTGGCCGGAACCAACTTGAGCGATCCGGTCCAGCAATGGCGCCGGAGTAGTTTTATTACATTAGTAATATGATCGTCTACCGGACTGGTTTGAAACGTTGAGCAAATATACTGGTAAAAAAAAACCGATTTTTTACAAATGTGAGATAAGTATATAATTGGATATCTGTGTAACATTGTTTTGTGTTATTCTTCATTATTTTATGCTGTGTGTCATGTTAGTTGTTAGTTGATACATGCATGGCCAGACACACAATGTACAACAGAGAACAATCACCAGAACACTACTACACAGATGTAAACATCTTCAACTTGAGTCTTATTTTCCTTTGAGTAGTAGAAATATGGGAAGCAAGAGGTGAATATAATAGCGTGATCGCTAAACCCGGCAATGACCAAAGTGTGTATCGCCGTCGAAACTGAAACTGTGTTCCTCCACGGAGGTAACTCCAACGAGATCCGAACAGTGTATCCTGAGAACCAATCGTGTCCGTACTCTCGTAATAGCCTATATATATATTATTGAGCAGCGATTGTGACGTAGGCGTACACGTCATCTTCACGTAAACAGTTACCACAAGCAGGCAGCGACACAGGGTGCCAATTTTAGACCCTCGTTTGGACTGTATTTATAGCGTCTGCATGTGTTTAAGAATGCGTTCCAATTTGTGTCGTCATCGAGTGAAATTATACCGAGGCTTCCTTTCCTTCTTGCAAGGGAAAAATAAACAACGAGTGCGGGAAAAACAAGATTGTTAAAAACACCGAGCCCCTGAAGGACCCCGCCGCGGCGCACAGCGTCAATACTTGAGTCCACTTGTAGCTTGTAGCTGATAGTTGGGGCAGTGATTGGTATACTACATGCTCGGGTCTAGTGTCCAGAATACTCGTTGAACATTGATATTCGGCCCTGTTTTGTTTATTCTAAAAGACTCGGGGCATGTTTTAACCCCCTACTACCTAGGTCTGTTTAGGAGTTACGGTTTTAGACGTGGGAGGAGTGCTCCCCCGCAAGAACCCGTATATATACCGCCAGTGGTTAAGAGGGCACCGAGGCAGATCCGGCAACCCCAAAATTCATTCCGAATCACCTTCTGCATCTTAGCATCTAACCCAAATACAAATGTTCTCAAGCGCCGAATTTTACCATAGTAATTACTCAACCTTGGGATTTATCTTTTTACATATTGCGAAACAGTTTAACTGTTATGTGAAACACTATCCCAGTTCGCCTCCATCAGTTGCCAAATTGATCAGAACTTGGATAATTATTGGCCCTCTCACTGTGGGTCGCTGTTCAGATCAATGATGATACAGGCCATTTAGCACTAGTAATGGATAAAATAACGCCTGTACACGGCACACGAACAACGTGCGATTTTGCATGATTATTTTTCATGCAATGGCATGGCTCGGGTAGGAAAATGCTCGGCGCTACCGTATTTCCTAGTCGTGTAACTTAGTTTGCGCATGGCTATACTGAGATATATAGGTCTCTCGATGCGTACATCCATGATGGGGCCATTTCTACTTATATTATTGAATAGACGAAATGTTATCTGCCTAATAACTTTTAAACACACGTTCATGTTCCTGTCAGATGTCTAGCTTAACTACCGTCCGTAGGGCTGTGTCAATTTCAAAACAAAGTAATCCCGCCTGCGAGCGTGTATAAGTCATCTACAGATTAGCACGACATATTCGTCTACGCACTTAAATGTTGACATGTTGTGCGTGGGCACGTAGTAGACGCAGTAATGTAATGTGTGTTTGAAACAATTCCATTTCAATCATGTCACGCTGTTTCCTCGAATCGAATAACATTGCCCATTAAACGGTGTAACTGTTTCTGACACGGAGGCAAACAGACCGTGCACGCTCCATCCTTCCATTCAGTCTACATGTAGGCCTACTTGACACACCGTGCTGCCGCTAAAAGTAATAATAATAGTAGTAGTAGTTGTTGGCGATCGTCGTAAAACAGCTCGAAATTCGACTCCCGTTATCCGTTTACATTCCACTGGGTTGACACACAGAAATCGATTCTGGTCGAGTAGTCGTGCTCGGGAGGCGTTACAGGGAGACAAACCGCATCTGCTTGTTACATTATACACACTTTGTACGTGATACGCCTTGCCAACACCTAATGCCGCATTTGTGTGAAACATCAGCTGCACAAAATGGGTTAATCTGGCTATAAACACCGCGAAGGAAGATGTAATGTGTTAAACATTATGTCGGTCTGGCAGAGCTCCTAGCTATTAGTCGAACTAGTTAGCTGACATCCAGGCACCCCGAGCTGCTGTTTATTATCCAGTCGTTTCTCTCATAGATTTGGAGAATAATTTCCAAATTCAATTTGCTTCAGGAGTAGAAGTTGGGAGGAGGCGTTAGCAGATAATGTGGATGTAGTGCACCATTTCACCGCTCTTACGTGATGGTGGGGGAAATGTAAAAGAGGATTAGGTATCTTGTCAAGACAGAATATTTCTTTTTATCTCTTGCTGTAGTAGGTTTGTCTTTTGTTTTCAACGACGTGTCGAATTGCACGGCATCCCATGCATATTATTCACAGTAAGGTTTTCTTATTGTGTTTTTTGTTGACAGGCACGTTAGCTAATTCATTGTTAAATCGCACCATGAACGTCTGGTACAGTTTATCCACCACAGGGGTCTGTATTGTGAGCTGGTACAGTCCGTAGTTCCCCCACAAGGGTCTGTATCGGGATGTTATACATGGTTACTCCCCTACAATGGTCGCTATCGTTAGATGGTACGGTTTTAGCGCACCACAATAGTCTGTATCGTTTGATGATACGGTTGTAACCCCAACACTAGAGTCTGCATCTTATTCAAGCCACGTACACCATTCTCCCAAAGCTAAATCCAAACTTAAAGGAAGATTGTGATAGATACTTTCCTAGCCTCATCAGAATCCATACCCGAGGGCGTTTTACAGCGTCCAAACCGCAGTATATGCTGGGGACATATTTCGTTATAGGTCTTATGGCTAGGGACATTTGTATCGGTGTTCGTTACCGATCGCAGGTCGCCGAGAAGTCGGTCAGGCCGACCTGTGTCCGATTTCACGTTTCAAAGACCTTATCTCGGTTTACCACACGCGCCAAGCCCTATCGGGCTTCAGACCTGTTGTAGTCGAGACCTTTCCCAAGACCATTTTTCCCAGAAATGGGTCATTCATAGGTGTTGATATTTGTTAGGAACAAAATATATTCAACAGGTAGGTTACATGAGAGTCGTGATTTAAAGGGTA
>JAVCKS010002656.1:0-10716 GCA_032273685.1 Pteraster tesselatus | reverse complement strand
GATTAAATTATCATTTCAACATTATTTCAACATTATTTCAACATTATTTCAACATTATTTCAACATTATTTCAACATGACATAAGGTGAAATCAGTCTGAAATTGTACATCGCATTGTAAATTGGAACATTGCATTTTATATGACACATGAGGTTTTTAAGCAAAAAACACTGATCTATCGGATTTTCAGGCACAGCTCAGTCCATCTCAACATGATTTTCAAATCGTCCTCTCGTTGTCTTTTTAGCCGTACAGCGACAGCAACCAGCAAGTGTTATACACTCTATACGGTCTCGTGGAGCACAGCGGCCGACTGCACTTCGGCCACTACACGGCCTACGTCAAAGCACGCCAGGCCAGCGATGCACTGCGACACTACATCCTTGGCATACCGGCCAACATCAACCGCCTAGCGGAGCAGCCTGACAACAATGGCCCGATAGTGAATGGAGACGGTTTCCACGACGACTCTACCTTGTGTGGGTCGGCCCGCAGCTCTAAAACCACGCCCACAACCGCGGATGGCAAGTGGTACTACATCAGTGATTCCCACGTCAGTGAGGTAATGGAATCTAAGGTACTTGGTGCACAGGCGTACATACTGTTCTACGAGCGGAAGCTATAACACAGCGAGGGCGCATGTCATGCTGCTGATAGGTTTTGCGTTTAGCTCCCGGTTGTCATTTTTTTAGTCCCAGCGAGCCCTGAAATGTTATATAAATGAACTTATTACATATTATGTCTATTTTACTTTCTTCTTTTTTCTATTGACAAATTGATCTTGTTTGATATGCGATAACTATAAATATGATTTACCGTGTGATTATTAACGAGTCATATGTTTTTTTTGTTTTTTATATTTTGTTTTTACTTATTTTATTTTAATTAATTTTGTTGGTAAAAGAATTTTGTTACACATTGATTTAGATTTTGTACTTAATATTAAATTTGAAGCAAAAGTTGATCTCACGTGATTCTACCTACATGTGTGTGTTAGTCTAGTGTGTGTAGACTACATTAAAATCTGGCATCTTTGGGGACATCATGTTTCAGATTCAGTGGCCATTACTTAAAAAAATAACAAAGATTAGACCAGAATTACGCAGGATTTCATAGTTTTCGTAGTATGGCATTTTTTGCCCATTTGTGCTCTATCTGTCTATATGCCACACTGTCTATAACGCCTGTTGACTAGTTTGGTGTCAACATTCCCTAAAAGTGAAAACACGCTTCTTCCCCGACCCTATTCAATTTGTAGCTCTTCCATTAGCATTCCCTGCAGCCCTACGTCTACTCCACAACTCATTCTATAGACTTCATCAAGTCCAAGTTTTTATATTTAAGATACTAGATGAATGTTTGCTTTTGGTCATTCCACCAAGTTGGGTCATGATCAGTGATAGCTTTACTTTGGTAAATGTACCACCTATAGCTATCAGCTTTAATTATGATCGTGTGACATGGGTTATTTCACCAGGTTGGGGGTACCATGACATCTGTAAGTCTCCTGCGCTACAAAGCTAACTGCACCACCAATCATTCTTTATCAAGTACTTATCCTCTATATTTTGGCACCGTAAATAAGAAATGACAGCAATAGTATAATAAAGGATTACAGGTTAATACTGACAAAATAAACTACCACAGGAAAAATATGCAAATCATGCCCCAGCATGGAATGACCGCGGATTTTCATTGAAATTAGTCAATATTTTCATAACCACCATCGAAGAAGGAAGAACAAAACTTTTGATAAAATGTTCAAGTCAGAGTACATTCATACCCATTGCCTTTTAGATTGTGGTGTAAACGTTATCTTGTATTACTCAGGAATCCCAAATACCACTGTTATGTATAGATTGTTAAAAAAACCAGTGTATTTGTTAGCGATATTATAATCTAGCTTGGATGTGTAGGGTTGAATGTCATTGCTCAGTATTCTTTCAGGCCGTTTTTCCATGGGGTATTCTTGTCGCAAATTTGCTGAATTTGACGAAGAATATAAGCCTTTAAGACTTTGTGTTTGTGAGTAATTTATCTTGTCCTTACAATTGTTGTTACTGGCTGAGTGATAGAGGGAGGAACTTGGAAATTAAGACGCTTCCCTCTAATAATTATAAAAAATAAGGGAACTGTGATTGGCTATGAGAAAGGGAATAAGTTGTTGAAGATTTACAACCAATAACCTATTAACTGACAATGCAATCGGTGTCCAGCTATTGTAGCTCAAATAAAAGTCTCACTTCAGCAGCCCGTCATGAATAGAAACCTCTATAGATTTAGCATGTCTTCCGAATTTTCACATAAAATAAAACCCAAATTGACAATGGGATCTCTTTAACATTTATACCCAAAGCGTGTTTATCTTTGTAGAGTTTGTGATATAGATGAAGCATCCCGTTGTCTGCTATGTTCAGTTCAAGTTATCGCCCACAACTGCTGGCTTTCTGCCTAAAGTTACACCGGTTCTGTACAGCGTAGCTTCAAACGTCAAAATTGAAATGAATCGCCCAAATTGGAACATATTATTTGTGTGTGAATAGCCGTTTTAGTGTGCGTGTGTGCACCATGAACGACAGAATCATTTAACAGATTTTTAGAATTGAATCTGCTGCAAAGTTCTGCCTTTTGTAAATGAATTGAATTAAATAAGGCAGAAGATTGACGTTTAAAGCAAACCGTAGACTCCTGTAAGTTTTGAATATATTTGTAAAACTAAACTGAAATACACAGCTCTGGAACAACAAAAAAAGGACGACCATTCTTCCCAATTAGTATGTCATTTTATTGGAGTCAACTTCCCCTGATATAGTAACCAGTTGTGCATTAGCTGCATCAATATAAGTGTAAGTACAATTGGGATTGTGACAAACAATAATGTATCATTTGAAAGCAGGTAGGCCTATACGAAGGGTTATGCCTCGTTTGACGGCTAATTGCTAATTGTCTATGGTTTTGGATTATAGCTGTCTCAAAAGACATCTTCTGTATATAATATTATACAAATAATGAATGTTTATGAGGACATGGATAGGAATATTTTTCTGAGTTGAAATCTTGGCTACGAAACGAAGCCAAGTTGAATAGAACATCCAACCTAGGATGTCAAACATTCACTTTTTATTTCATTTTATACATGTATATATATCATCAAAGTAGGTACTACTGAAGTCAGATCGGCGTGAAAACATTTTTGACGTCAAATTACAAGGATTTACTTTGTTGTTATATAATAAGAGAGATTGTTTTTGGTTTGTATAAAAAGATAAATTATTTTATTATTTGTCAAGACGTATGCATTTCATGAATATAAATTTTGTCTGTTAAGATTCACTAGGGAATCTTATTCTAAACTTAAAAGTAATCATTTTCAGGAAAATCTACATGTATCTCTAGGCCTACACGCTTTCCAATCATTAATTTAGATCTGTCTATAATAAGTTTATTGTTTTACTAATAAATTGTATCTACTCTCAAGTATTCGAATACTGACACTCACGCTGACAATAATCTGGTTTTAAATTGCATCTTTTTTCTAACTTTACTTCACTTGGATTGGGCTGGTGTGTCCGATTGCATAACTTTTATACATCGGCTGAGAATTTCTATTAAAAAAACGCCGTTTATAGATATCAGTATAATACACATTATTCGGGTATATTCGAGCAGTATACGGTATCGCCGAGTGTAGACAATGAAATCAATTTCACTGTCGAAAAGGAATGTTTGCAGCTAACCAAAGCTAGCTCATTGCGAAATATATAACACAATAATTTAAAGAGTATTAGATCAACCAAGAAATCATATTGCCAAAAACATTGCCGTGTTTGTCTACGCACAATTGACATGTTTATTAATATCAGTTTTCTCCAATATATACAGCAAAGTACTATTGGTTTTAAACGTATACATGTACGAAGTAACCTGCTCTTTAAAACTTCTGACAATTGTACGACCCCCGGGTACCATAATCGCGGTGTTGTGGGTTCGAGTCCCACTGTGGCCAACGTGCTGTGTCCTTCAGCAAGGCACTTTCCCTAATTAGGCGCGGTATATCTGCTGCAATTATGACTAGTATACTCCCCAGGGAGCTGAGAAAATTATTGGAATGCTATTGGCCCAATGATCAGGAGTAATAAGTACGTTGTAATGCGCCTTTGAATATATATGTATAGAATTGGCGCAATATAAATGAATTATTATGAATGATTATGAGAAAAATAGGAGCCACGTCTTGTGGACATGAGTCACTGTTGCTCAACGATCGCCCGGATCGGCGTAGCTATAGGCCCTTTTATGGTTTGATATTTTGTACGAATATACCTCAAACGACTGCCATGACCGGTTGCCTATTTTGATCTTTTTAAGCCAACTGTTACATATTCCCGAAATCATTATTGTCTAATCATTGTTGTCTGAATCATTATTGTCTACTACGGTGGTCATCAATTTAGAAATATCTTTCATACTTTTCATTTTGATTTTGATATAGAAGTCTTATTAAAATTTAGGATGAATTCAGATGCAGCTGTAAAGGATGTGTTAATTACATGCTGCTTAATTTTGTCAAGTTTATTCAAGTTTTTAGTTTAAATGATCATAAAGATGCCCCATGAGGAGAAATCTAATCTAAATAAATATTGGATGCCACCAGAACTGGAATTCCCATAACCGGCAGTTTCCTAATTTCGTTGCTTATAAAATTGCTGGCCTTTTATTTGAATAGTTTGCTGAACGAATATTTTTGGTGTGAGCAAATTGTTTGAATTGTACGTGGACAGAAATGTGACAATAATAGGCTTATTGATAATTCTGTTTTGTGTTGCTTTTCACTAAGTTGTTTGTTTTTAATTTGTTTGGTATAGTGTTGAATTGTATAGCTTTAGAATTTTCTTCTAAAACTTACGAGAGCAAACTGAATAAGCCTGTTTGTCGATCCGTGTTCTCCTCTAGCGATTAGTCGATCACACCTGCTTCCCATTTTACTTCAACACGATTAAACTTATTTATGGCAGCCGGTACTGTGAAAATTCCCTTCCTGACAATTAAAAAGGCTACCAATTATTTAAATATTTAGATTAAGCCTCTGCTATATATACCGTTACTAAATAATGCTGTTTCCATCATCTAAATAGGTGTTTTTATCAACACCAATTTAGGGTCACTATTTAAAGTAACATTTACCCAGAGTATATAATGAACTGAACCGTCATTATTTTTAAAGCGAATAAGTGGAGGATATTGGGGTTATATGCAAATGAATTATATTTCAAATAAATACTACATCCTTGTAAAGTAAAGTTGTGTCTTGTGTACTAATGACATCTACGCGGTTCTCACGCAGGTGTTTGAAGTTTTAAATGAATATTCATTACTCCCTTCACGGGTCGCAGCATGTTCCTCTTTAAATCACGTATACTTGCACTTTTACACATCGACGAATACAGGGCACAAGACCGGGGTTATATGTAAATGAGTCACCACTACACTATCGTGGCACATTGTCATTGCACGCTAACTATACTGTGCGGCTTTCATCAAAACAACAAGAAGTTTTGGCCGCTCACAATCGTCTGCTGGAAGAAATGTTTACGAAAAAGTGCCCGATTTGGCTGGATATACTTATTTTAAATTGTACCAGGTAATTCCTATAAGAATAATGTTTACTGTAGATATAATCGCTCGCTGGAGAGCGGAATGGCTACATGCTAGACACTAGACACCGGTAAATGAAATCAAATCATTGTTTATTCAGCGGACTGGTTTATTTTGTGTGTGGTTCCAGCTGTTTACATCAGCTTGTAACAAACATTATTTAACAATAACAAACGAAACTAAGTCGAACAAATCATGCAATTGGGCTATTAATAATTACTTAGGCTGCCCTTTTGTAGTTATTTTCAGGTTACCGTACAATTTTTTCCTATTTTCCCTCAGAACTTACAATTAGCCGATTGCAGTTACATCAAGTAATAAATATTCAAAACACATTGTTGACAAAAAATATTATCAATGGCAAGAATCATTAGCCTATAGGAGAGTTAAACTTTACCAATTACAATGTAAAGGTTGTCTTGTTTTTATTTCTGCAGTAAATGGACACACTAAGCAAACTCAGGAGACCAAACTTTAACCAGAATTCATTCCGTGTACCTTCCTTGGAGGAAGTCCGTCTTGCATCGGTGACGGCATGCCTGTCAATCGGGCAGTTTTCATCCAGCTGAGTCTACTGTTGTTGATTGTTCCTTTGCAGTATGTCATTACACAATGGAAACCGGTCAGCCATTCGGAAAGATCGCATAATCTTAACAGGTGAGATGCAAATCTAAAGAGAGATAGGGTTTCCTTCCCCGCCCCCCCCCAAAAGTACCTACAACTAAATATTGATTTCTCAACAGAACCAATAATACAGCACCTTTTTGTAACATTTTAATCAGTTTGCTCTATATCAGTGGTCAAATATCGGGAATTTCTTCCAATATTTCTGGGGTGACCCCAAATTTAGTGGTCTGCAACCCCCTAGTTTGAATACCACCGTTCTGTATCACTGATTGAAAAGTTGAAAATGGTTGAGAACGTTTGAACAGGAATACCGGTTTACGCTATACAGTACAGTATATATCCATAAGAGCGCTTGTATTTTATCCACCATGTTACACGTTCGATGTACTTTAAAATGCATAGCAATATTTCAGAAAAAGACTATAAAATTTGATATTTTAAATATGTATCACCCAACCATTCAATGGACTTCTGTTTTTCCTTTTTTTTCTTTAATTTGGCTTTTAGGTTAACTACCAAAAAAAGCAATTTTAGGCTAACAGTAACACATCTGTTGATATGATCTTTTTTTGTGTGCTAACGTTGATATACTTAATGTCTTTCTTGTGGTCCATCTCTGATACCGCACAGATTATTGGTCAAGCTAGGATCCTGGAAGAACAAATTGCTGTCCGCTCGGAGTTGGAGACAGTGGTATGACAGCGTATACCAGTACGTATCAGGGATGTTTCAGAGGTCATCGACCGTCAAGAAGCCATTTGCATCCAGTACGGTCAGCGATGATGACCTTGACGTTGGTGAATCACCTGCTGTAGAAGTACTAGAGTTTAAAGATAAAAGCGGTCATTTTGCAGGTGATGGTCTAGAAGCTTTTGTTAACTTTGTGTCGATTAGGGTTGTTACATAGTGGACTCTGTTAACAACTTAACATATCTACCATCAATTTTCTGTAAAATTATGTTCTTTAAAAGGACATAAATTCCTTTTAAAGTAATATACACCTCCTACAGTATACATGACCTACCATCTTTTTCGTTGTAAATTTGTAAAACAAGGCAAGCAGCCTTGTTTAAATTACTCACCAATAGTAGTGAAAGTATAAAACTTATGTCTGACACAGTAGAATCAAGGCCACTAAACCAGTAATGCCTACTGCCGAGGTGCCTATCTGCTTTACAGTGTCCTTAGGCCCAGGGTAGGACTGTGCACTGTTAGTGAGGGGCCAGCTCTGCTGAACAGTCCCTGGTACTCACCCCATTTACAAGGAATGGTAACTGCATACTACTTAACCCAAGCCCGGGCGTTATTGCTTAGACTGCAAGATATTCCATCGGCAATAAGAGATACAGATTATCACATGTTTGGTTTCTTATATCTGTCTGTATAGGGTCCACCACACCAAGAAGTCCAAGGCCACCACACGTCAAGTATAGAATAGGACAGGTCATCCGTCACAAGAGCCTCGGCTATAGAGGAGTAATCATCGGCTGGGATGAAACAGCGAAGGTAGTCAACTATCACCCACTCATAATCTTATGCCAATTTTATGTATACTTTCATCACAAGGGTTTCCCTTAACAACCGCAAAGCTTGTCTGAGGCTACAGGCTCCAGGTAGTCAAGAGTTATGGGGTTGTCAAGAGCTACCTTTGTGACAAAAGTATGCATACAATTTGCATAATATTATGAAAATGGCCCATTCTTGTGTGCTGTACACTGCATGGCTGACCGGACTAGATTTAAGATTAATAAAATGTTGTGTTGCATACTTTAGTTTGTTACTCATAAAGGGGCAGGTTTGTCTCCTGTTAGGTAATTTTTAGCAGTGATTTTATATATATATAATTTCCGTTGGTCATTATTGGTGCATTAAACCTCAACTACCTTCTGACTATTTGTGCCGCTGTATATTGTATTTGTATTTTGTTGTATTTTTGTCCATTTAGGCTCCGGAAGACTGGATAAAACGGATGCATGGTTCAAGAAAGGTAAACCATAAAAATAGCATCATTTTCTCTCAGCTGAACAAATACAATGTTTGTCTCAGAACAGTGACTTTCACATTAACCATACTAGCATTAAAGGCAAACTGCATTTATAGCAAACTCAGTGGTACATTAGATTCCACTCATATCTCACTCAGAACCCCAAATATAAAGCTAGATAATCCAGCATATTTGCATCCAAGCTGGCTGAAAGTTAGCTGAAAGTTATAAACATTGTGATTGTGTAGGTGATAGAATCTTCTTCGAAGACGATTCAAGTTCAAACATAAACTACACTCCTAAAAAAAGAAACTTGTACTGCTGAAAAATAATTGATGTCTTACAATAATTTGTCAAACAATGTTATTTATACAATTTATGTTTTTGTAAAGCATGTTTTACAATGTTTTGGAAGAAATGTAGTGTTAGTCTTACTATTTGCTAATTTCCGGTGCTGCTCCCCAAAATTATTCACTAAAACTCTCTGCTCCTTATAAGTAGCATGTTCAATTACTTCCCCGAGTTTACTCATACTAGACTCTTGTACACAAAAGATCAGCTGTTTAAAGGTGCAATAATACAATCTTTGTGCCTTCTGCATGCAAACTTTTGACCTCTCACCTCTGTAGCGCTCAGTGCTCCGTCAGCCTTTCTACGCTATCCTCACTGATGCCCGCGACCAAGAGCCATCGCTCGTTTATATTCCTCAGAGAGATTGCGAACTTCTTTCAATTCCCACACAGGTATCCCATCCCACCCAACCTCGCTTCATTTCAACCTTCATTTTTCACTTATTTTTCCTCCTTGGCAATGGCATACGCAAGGTTCCTGGTTGCTACATGTACGTCTCTATATGAAGAGTTTGATTCCAAAACGCTATAAATCCAATGACTAATTTCTGATTTTGGAGAAGTTTATTTTGGTTGATTGATACGTTACTGAAATTACCCAAAATTGATTTGAAAGGTTTTGCCAATCTTCTCACGAAGTAAGTTATCCCTCTCAGGTCTGCCAATTACTTATCAAATTCAGGCGTTATTATTTGTTTCTGTCATTGCCTTGAAAATGATCTCCCAGAAAGAAGCGAAACATTGGCAAAACCTTCCGAATAAAGAATTGTTTTAATAGACAACTATTAGCTGAAAACCATTAAGAGTATGCCAAACATTTGGTATTTGTCACAATTTGGAATCGAGCTCTTCATTTTTCAGTATGATTTCTCATCTATGAATGCTACCTTTTGCCATCTTTATATTTGGGGTGGGACATTTTCTTAAAACTGTTTAGCACTGGCGACAGCTGCCCAGTTATTCCGTCCTTGTCGACTCGAAGGACAGGCCCGAACTACAAACGACGTACGTCGTAGAAGAAAACATTGAGATTATCCGAAACACCAAGGTAATCATTAACCCCACTCCCTCCGTCTAAGTACGGTAGTTTTGGGGGGCTGGGATCTATGTCAGTGTGTTTTATCCAAAAGGATGAAGTTTCCCCATTCCCTGATGATTTGCCAAAACTTGTAAGCATGGAATGCCTGTAAGCATAGCAAACTGTACAGAATCCAGTAGTTCAGTAAACCAAATTGGCAGGTTTTACTTTGTTGACTATGTGGTACTCCATATGTCCCGCTAACACACTAAGTATTTAAGGTAGTCCCATCAATCACCAGAATGATTCCATTCTAAATCTGGATTGTACACATTTATCAAAAATTCATTCACATCAGATTTTTAAATTATGTTGTCAATAAGTTCAAAATAATATATGCATTGTTGCCTGTCTGTCTTGAGGAATAGAATGGTCTTGAGTTGGTAATCTTGTCTTATTCATCATTTCAATTTAAACTTTCATATTGATGATGTTTAGCTCTGATCATGTGATCCTATGATCCTGTTTTTGAGAGCATGCTTCATAAGAATGAATTCTCACATCATTTTTCAGAAACTAATTTTTATCAAATGTTCATTACCGGTAGGTAGATCCTGAATTAGTACAATACCAGATTTAAAAGGTCAAATCCTGGCCAACCTTTTTCCTAAACATGTTCTAGAATTGTATTCTTATGGTGTTATTATACAGTGGGATTCTCCATGAGCCCAAAAGATTTTACATGCAAATTCCTCATCATTCGTGTATTAGAAACTGAACTGTTTTCTAAAGAGAACAACTTCTTCCCCCAAACATTTCCTTGATATTGTATTTATTTATTCGACAGATAGCCCACCCAGACGTGGATGCCTTTTTTGAACAATTTGACGGTACACGATACCTGGCTCGACCCTGGCTCAAAGTAATCTATCCACATGACCAGTAAAAAACAGTTCCTTAACCCTTTCGCTATCAAATTATTTTCAGAATAAGGCTAGCGAGAAGCGGCTAAAATTACACATTGTATTCTATTCATAATAGAATTACATAATATTGACTGGTATACATGGTATACATTCCTG
>JAVCKS010002655.1:0-11783 GCA_032273685.1 Pteraster tesselatus | reverse complement strand
TACTGTTAATACAAACGTTCAAAGATGCACGTTGAACATTAGGCATTTTCTGTTTTAACTAGTAACCGTTCTGCTATAAGCCAGTCTGCCCTCACCACAGGCAGCCCGGCCATGTCAGGTGCCATGTCAAAACCAGGCATAACTGGGCAGAGTTATGAACGGAGAAACAGTTGCAAAATGCAGTGGGGTTCATATTTTGTTGTTCAGATTTTGAGTTTTTTTCTAAAATAAAATGCTACAACATGTTGAAAATGGGCAGTAAAAGTTGCTAAATGAAATTTCATCAACAAAATATAGCTGTCAAAGCTATTTCCCAAACTGATCGGACAGTTTTATTTCAAATAGTAACAACTTCACTCTCATCTATTGAAAAATCCTTAGATAAATGATACTATAACTTAAATAATGGTTTTGTGATGGTCATGCGACTCATTTTTGCAAAGGGGGTCACATATTATGGTCCCAATCAGATTTGTACAGCAGGCTGGATAGATGCAACTTGGGTTATGCACTCAAGTGTCCAAGCGACCTAGCATGAAAATGAGGTTTTAATATAGTAAAGAAAATTGACACTCATTTTCTGCTTATTATGTACACCCAAAAGCGTTTTCCACGCTTGGGCCACCGCCGTTCGTCGGACCGCCACCCTGCGTGAACTCTCGCAAACCGCCCAGCGGACGTGCACTGCCCTCCGGCTGAAATCGACCCTCCAGACGTGGGTGGATCGTCTCCGGCGTGCCCGACAGCTGGAGCGGCTCCTGGAGGGTGCCCTCGCGGATCGGCGGCAATCCAGTCTGGCTGGGAGCTTCGCTCGGTGGAAGAAGGCGACGTTGAGGCGGCGCGCGATCCGGCGGCGGGAGGGCAACCTGCTGGCGAAGGGTTGGTCCGCGTGGAGACGGCGGGCCCGGGAGAGACTGGACGAGAGGCAGTTTGAGGTGGACATGGCAGAGCTGGCTGACGAACACTACCACGCACGGCTCAGGTACGGTACCCCACTCGGCATCCCGAATATTACATCTCCAGTAACTGAATCCGTGCAACTGGCCCGATTCAGTTATTCTGCGAAAATGACAAAATCGACCTGCAAATTAAAGCCCTGGTGTTGCCCATTGGGGAGCACACTGTGTCCTAAGCCCATCAAGTAACTATTGTTATTGTTTCATGTCCTGCGTGATGAAGGTGATGGTGCACTTTTTATAGCTTACATTGTAGGTCTGTGGTTTTGGGAAGGAGTTTTTGGAGGTGTGTAGTACCGGTATAAGAAACGGGTAGAACCCACGGAGCCAGGTAGGGAAGGGAAATATAAACATTGGCACACTCGGAGTTTGAAACAACCGGGACATGCAGTGATGAATTTGATGAAAGTTTAAGTCAGCCACCTCCTCTTCCCCCTCTTCCCCTGCCCTTTTTCCCCTCTGTCGAAATTTACTTGACAGTGCATATCACACGTGCACACCATTTCACTGTTCATTGTAATTCCGCACAACAATTTACCTTTGCAGAAAGACCGTGCTGAGATTGTGGTCAACCGAAGCCAGAGTGGGCAGAATGAGGTGCAAACATGACAAACGGCTCGCCAAGAAATATGCTCATCTCTGGAGAAACGGCAACAAGATGGACGAAATGGCCAAACAAATGGTGAGACACGATCAGATAAACCAGAGACTACCCCACAAGGAGGCCACTGTTTGATAAATACATGTAGTCCACTTTTTGTGACGACATCTTCGAGCGTTCTCTAAATATATATTTGCCTTTTTGTATCATCTCCAGGATGCGTACTGGACAATGCAGAGACTGTGGGTAGTCTGGAAACGGCACCTGATCCAGAGTCTAATGTCCAAGACAATGCAACAATACAATAGCAGAACCTTGAGGGAGCAGGTAATAAACACAAGAGAGTCCGAAACCAGACATACACTGTACACTGTGTGCAGTTGCATATAATACATATCATTTTATTTTCATAGTTGAGAAATTGTCAAATTACTACATATCCCTTTTCATAATAATATGAACATTATTTAAAAAATCTGTTTTCAATTCTTTACTACAGTTGTTGTCCAACCACTCGTCGTGTAACCACTAAGATTTGCTGATTTTGTCTTATATTTTGTTTAATAAATGCACAATGCAGACATTCGAAGCCTGGCGCAGGCACGCCTTATCCAGCAACAACGGTCTCCGTAAAGACGTGCTGAATTGCCGCCTGCAGGTGGCGTTCAGGGTGTGGCGGCAACAGGTGGGGCGGCAGGGCGGGGCTAGCGATAGATCACCGTGTTCCACGGCCAGTAACCACTCGTGGAGCAGCTCGTCGGGGGCCAGTGAATTGGCCGGCATCTGGGTGACCGCCCAGAGGAATGGTCTGATAGTGCACGGCGACTGAGCTTCTTGGCACGAGAGAGAACAAGGTTTATACAGTAATAGCCAATCACTAGGATCCCAATCATATCCATTGAGAGACGATGGTAGATGTATTTATAGCTTACCACAAGGGTCTGTATCGTAGGCGGAAGTTGAAAAAATGTTGACACCCGGTCCAGACCAGTTGGTCTCTTTCCTTCTCATTTTAATACCGAAAGTGTCCTTTTTCCAGTTGTATAAACAGATACACAAATACTGTCCAAATTATCACTGAGGGAACCTACCATACCGGGTGTAAATTCCCTGACGGACTGTTCTCTCAGGAGCAAAGGATATACCCACATTTTATTTGTAAATTAATTGGTGTTTTTTACGTTAATACTAAAAACTAAAATATGTATTGCCGACTAATTTGTTTTAATTTAAAACTTGATAGTAGATATTTCATTTAATTTTAAATAAAGACAACAGAACAAATTTATTTATATTTTGTTAATCATTGATCAATGTGAAAACGTTAAAATCTTTTTTTCCGTTTCTTTTCTTGGTATACTAAACAATATTATAAATTTCAAGAAAAAAATGTTGCTGCATTTTGCCAGCACCGATATATTGACGTAAAAAATAGCACAGGACTGTTTATTTTTGCTGCCATTATTTTTTTTTAAATCTAAATCTTATAATTTTGTTCAGTGTACATTTTATTGGATATAGTCTCACACTGGACAACACTATACTATTAATTTATTAAAGCAATACTTTAATAAATGGCAAGTGTACAGCCTTATCGTGGAACTATTGTCAAGTTTGCTGGACAGCATGCATGCTATTTCAAAACAAATTTAAGTATTAACATAAACACAGTTTGTAAAATTTGGTTCTCGATTGTTTTCTTTGTTAACACGGACAGAATCGAACAGCAGACATCTTGTGGGGCAGTTTTTTTGTTCCTCTGACAAAAGCTCAAGCTATAAAACAAAATACCGCCTCCAAGATGGTTGTGGCTCTCGATACTATCTCTCCTTGTTGCTATTTACAACGTTTGGCTCGGTCTATGGCTTATTGTTTTGTGGAATTCCAACCACTGATCCCTAAAAGAATGAATGGTGTTGAAGCCACCGATTCGCCATCTTGCTACTCTTTGTTGCTATTTACAACGTTTGGCTCGGTCTATGGCTTATTGTTTTGTGGCATTCAAACCAGTGATCCCTAATAGAATGAATGGTGTTGAAGCCACCGATTCGCCGTCTTGCTACTCCCAATACATATACATCTGACTGGAGTTTGACCCAACCACATTTTTACATAAATGACTTTCTACTTAAAATAAGAAAAGTAAGGTGGCTTCAACTGACTGCACAGGCTTTAAAAGGAGACGCGCTATCCATTTCTATAGATTCCAACATGGTGGGGCACAAGCTGTGGCGGTGTCCCTTGTTTAAAGAGCGGTTGTACATGTACCACATGAGCCTGTTCGAAAGTGTTACGGATCATAAATAAAGGCAAATAAATTACACATATTGATGAGAGACATTGCCACAAATCATCCCCAACCTTGTTGAACGACCTATTGTGTACAGTCATTGACAGTAGGTGACGCATTTACCTATGGAACAAAGTTTATTTTTTTTTATATTGTTCCTGCATCCTTGCGTCGCACATTGGTATACAAAGATAAGGGATTGTTCATGTACAGTACCGGTTTGAGTACACATGTTGAAAACTATTTTTAGTAACATTTTACGGCATTGTAAGTTTCACAAGGAAATCCCTTGATACATGTATGTTCTGCCAGAGATGTTCAGCTGAAGTTGGCTGCTTGCTTTAACTTTTCTGTCAAGTTCATCTCAAACTTTTGGCCGGTACTGTATGGTATTACAAAATGTGCCACGTGGCTTAAAGAGTGCATGAAATTCTCAGCTTTTTTGTGACTCTAGGTTTAAAACTTTTTCCAGCAAGTAGCGGCATGTGGGAGCGAAATTTCTGGGAAAATATTAGGATTGTTAATCTCTTAAATTGCTGGATATCATCGCAGTTTCCCAGCCCTTAAAGACTGTTCTAAATTCTGTGTTCATGATTCTGTCGGAAAGAAAACAAATTCAAATGAACACCGGTACTAAAAAAGGCCGTTTTCATAATGTTATGCGCACTGTCTTCACAAAGGTTTGTGAACATGAAATTTGCATATCATTATAAAAGCAGCCTATCCAAATCAATACACATGAATAGTTCACAGGAAAACCCCATGATTTCACGATTCCTCTGGCCAAAGTGCTAGTGTCTGTTATTTCGGCGGAGTCCATCCATATGACGATTGCGAATTATTCAACGGTCAATGGAATAACCTGCGATGTGCGAACGTTGCTTGGTGAATAACTCTCCGGTTCTTCTTGACGTTTTCCTGCAATTATTTGGTGACGTGATTTCTCTGGAATCTCTTCTTCATTACCTCTTCCCTTTAGAATGTAGTGGTGATTTTTTATCTGTTTCATCGTATGTTTTTGTGCAACTAGCCGTTTTAGAAACCATTCCCATGCTTGAAGTTTGCCTGAGAAAAAAAAAAAAAAAAAAGCAAAAGGAAAGTTTATTTGTCCAAATCAAAATTGATCATTTTTGATTATCCGTCCGCTAGTTAATATTCATCTCCTTAATACTTGGTAAAGTCTCAACCAATGACATCTAATCTGTGACAGTTTGAGTGTGCATTGCTCATGAATATTTATCGTGTTTGGTAAGTATTCAGCCAATCCGTAAGTGGCCCTATCAGTGGGCAATTGCTCACTAAATATTCGTCATCTTGCTTCCTAATGTCCTCAATCTAGGACGAATTGTGCATTGACATGCTACATGTAGTTGACAACTGATAATTAAACCTCTTCTGTTTTTTTTTTTTGCATTTTGACTTGTTGATAATCAGGCCATCTGGATAATGCTTCATGTCAGGTTACACATACATCTAGGGTAGCAGACAAACAATTATGGCCGCCCATTATGAGATTTTGCATTTTATGACCGATGATATCGAATTCTATGCCACAGAATGGAATCAAATTCCAACACCATTTCTTCAAGATCACCTTGGCTCATCCCGAGATTGTTTATCGGCCGTTGATGTCGTTGATCCCATAATCCTCTTCCTTGCCTCGGCATAAGCAGCCTCTCGCTCAGCAAATGTCTTTGTCTACACAAAAATAAACAAATTCTCCGTGGCAGATTGTAACATTTCCAACATTGTACAAGTAAGTTCACACATTTGCTGTTAAAAGTCTGTCTGTCTGTGGGTTAAGTTAGTCAATTACATGTAAATATTTGTCTTGTCCAATTTCAGCCCATTTGTCCATGCCTGAGACAGTAATTATTTAATGTCTGTGTGTTACACTGACATCTTTCTGTCTGACGTTGTCTGTCGGTACTTCAATGAGTCAAGAATCGATAAAGCAGGGTGGGACGCATATGAAATTTCTCTCTCAAACGTTTGTGAGAGCAGGTCACACGTATAGTTAGTTATCTATGTGCCAAGTACTTACTGTGACATCTTGTTTGTCAATCTGTCCATTAATTTCTTCAGTGTCACATCTTTGCGCAGGTCTCTTCATTATCTTGAGTTGTGGCTGGTAGAAGGTACGATTAGTATCATCTTGGAGGATAACAGATGGTGGATGTGATTGGGAACCCACGTTTAGATCATCATGAGCGTCCTCAGCCAACTGGCGGGATCGTAACTGTTGTTCTTTAGCGAGACGCTCATCCAAGGCCTGGAAAATACAGAAAATAGTTTGGCCTATAAATTAACTTGTTGTTTTTCAAAGCAGCGATTTTATTTATTCAAACTTGAATACATTTTTGCTCAAAGCTTGTGACTAGTGTAGGTTCACAGGAATGAATACCGTAAGACAGTCTGGAAACACATCGCCGGACAACAGTATTAAAGCTAGTACTAGTACTAGCTTACTGTCTGTACTGATGAATTAGCAATGTATTTGCTAGGAAACTCAAGAAAGGTACGGAAAGTTGTGCAATATGTGGGTCAATATCAAAATATGTACGCCAAGTGTACACCAACATTTGGTCATGTACGGCTGACATGTCTGATGTACAGCCTCTACATTCCAGACTTGCTTCCTAATTTCCTAAAACTAATTTTGGAAACTTATCACATGCATAGGCCTCGGGTGAATGGAGGAAAAAATTACTGACGGGCGACAGTACTCCACGATGACTGTGCTGTGTGTGCATGCTATGGTTGTGTTCGCTGGTTTTGCTGCAATCGGTACCGTTTAATTAACATCTCCCAAAACCAGAGAAGAACCGGAGACAGTTTCCAATTACCGATCCTGTCTTGGTTATAGCTTTATACTAAGGCATACAAAATACAATTGCAATTCGACTTCGACTAGTCAACCATGTCAAGGTAAGTAAAAATTGCCCCCAAACTTTCTTAGTCCAGTCGAGTATTTAGTGTGAGTAGGATCTATATATATTTGTTCACCCACACTAGCCACTAGTACTAGCTGACACTGGAACTTACTCCGCTATCTTCCATTTCTTCCCAGTCGTCCCAGACGTCATCGTCAGCGCCGCCATCATTTTCCTCCATATTTGCTCTTCACTGAAAAACAGCTACTGGGCTCAATCAAGGATGCATATTGGTGCGTTGAATGTATAGCTGTTTCGCGGTCGGAACGGGTAGCAGAGCACCACACTATTACAAAGTCAACAACACCTACGGCTATTTACTGTACATTTTATTTAATTTTATTTCTTGATTGCGTAAGCCTAAGTTAAAATCAAGTAAAATAACTTAAAGTGTGATCTTTAAATGTTATGTATGAAAGGGAAAATTTATAAATATCCCCACATACTAAATGAATTGAACGAACTTAAATTTAATAAACATAACTCGTTCAACAGTCGCTAAACAATTTTGCAATAACACGGGTCCTGTAGAACTTACAGAAGAATCGTATTCGGCTATCAGACGCTACGTGGACCATTACATATACACAACAATTTTCCAGTGACACTCAAACGGTTTTCAAACAAAACGGGGAAGTTGAAACTCGCTACATCCGAATCGTTTGGGCGTTCCCTCTAAAATCTACAGAGGGCGCACTTGGATCGTACCAATAGAGTCCCTTCATAACCAGAGTTGCGACACGAGGGTATAAAGTTATACATGCGTAGCCTTTTTGATTCCACTGCGCACGATAAATACGTGTGTCCTACTATGTTTATGCACCTGTTTTCCCGTGTTCAAAATGGCCTTAAAAAATGGCCTTCAAGTTTGAGGTTGTCGCAACTCTGGTTATGAAGGGACTCTAGTACCGCTCAGAGCCGTACGGTTAGCTCTGGTACATGTATACGGCAGATAGAGCCGTAAATACAAAGCTAGAGTTTGGCAAATTTAAACACATACAAACAGGTGCGATGTGAATACCCAACTCTGTTAATTTCGGTTTTATTTATATGTACCTTAATAATAATAATATTGGTTGTACTTTTAAAGCTGGCAAATACCTATTTTACCTATTTTGTTTATAATATTCATATTGAATTAATACAGATTTTATCTTTGTTTTTCAAATTTGCTTGTTATAATTATTATTAGGATCTATTTAATGTTTAAATGTATCCCATTCAGTTTGGAGAACCCCTCGACAGAAACATTGTTTCTTTTGGGTAATCCTTCGGGGCTGTTTGGTATTTTGTATTTCTGTATCTAAAGTTCTGTTAATGTTTTCGTAATCCTTGTACATGTAACTTGTTTCATGTGTGTACTCAATATTGTATCCCGAAAAATAAAATACTAAAATTAAACTTCACATTATATTGGTCTAGTGCGGGGATATTTAACCTGAATAGCAAGTGGCCAAATAGAAAATCCCTGAAGTTGTGGGCCACACACTATATGTTTGTCAATCAATATGGCTACAAAGAGCTCTTGATCTCAGCTCCGGGCCAAATATGGAAAGGGCTGCCTCCGGCCCGTGGCCGCTATAGTTCAATAGGCTTTATTCTGTTGTATTCATTCAACATTTAAGACAATAATTTGGGACAGTAGACTTTAATATCGTCTAATATCTAGGAATTGCTTTCCGCTCGACTCCGTGCGAAAGGGCGAACTCCTGATTTGTGAAATGCTGCATCCATGAGCGTCGAGCCTGGAGACGAGCGCCAGAAAGGACCGGGCGCCGCCAGATAACGCTGATGCGGGTGATCTCGATCCGGTTTGCCGGGCTCCGGAGACAAGTCCGTCTTGAATTGAAGCAGAAGTCCCCGTGGCCGCGGCTGCCAAAATATTCTTCATTCGGCGGTGCTACTCTGTTGTTCCGGCTGCGACGACCCATCTCGTTTGCGTTTTACATCGTAAGATATCACCGGCGTGATATTATATTATGATATTCGGACATTTTATTATGATTGCGCCAAAAATGCCCGACACGAATGCACGAGCCAATATTGCGCAATGAGCCCGTCAACGCCTGCGGAGTAAGTCATGCATATTTACAGTAATACGTAATTTATGTTCGGCGCTTTCTGTAGGGTTAGAAAGGGGTCTTGCTGGGAACTAACGGTATCCGTGTTGAGTCTGGTATATTAATCCACACTGCAACCTGACCTCATTGAATCTTATTGCGCCTTTTTCAATTCCTTTCTGTAAATCGCTCGAAGAGAAACGTTTCTTCGTATCATCTTTCGTGGTATTTTCTGTGTATTATAGCACCACCCTGTTGTTTTGCAATGAAATATACTGATTTTTGGCTCCAATGAAATGACTGGAAGTTTGCGTGTGGTCGTTTTATCCAATGAAATTTAAGGTGTGTCATGCATAACGAGGGCGGTACGCGTAGTCATCGGTTTTTATTGGTTGTTTTAAACGAGATTAATGATAATACATGTAATATGCATAATGTTAGGGAAATAATGGAATGGGTTGGGTGATTATTGTGAAGGTGGCGACGCGTGACGAGGTTCCTGATTGGGGGGAATTTAATACAGACAACGGTCCGCCGTCAGGGAAACCCGAGTTCACCGGGTTTACGTCCACCGAAATTGGTTCCGAACCATATGGATTGGATTTATAGTGCTTCGAAACAACACCCAGCCTATGTGTGTGTGCGTGTGTGCGTGTGTGTGTGAAGTCTTTCACGAACGCCACTGAGATGTAAGTACCAAAAGGTGTTACTTTAAACACGTGGGCAACAATTCGGGTGCTAACCACCGGCTTTCCATCTTTTATTTTCCCCAAATTCACCCCAATTCGCGAAAATTCAAAACTAGGAATCGGCTAAAACTAGTGATAATTTAATCATAAAAATGACACGTTTACAATTCTACCTTATCCGTACGAGGCTAAAGGGCTACACTTGCACGTGCTGCACGTGTGACTGGACCTTCAACTGCAAAGGTAGAATTGTAAGTGTCATTGTTGTCGTTAAATTACCACTATAGTTTTAGCCAAAATAAAAACGTCTTCCTGAACTAATTCCTAATCTTAGATTTGTCCTAGTCTAAATAGGTGGGGGAAAATAAACGACGGGAAACCGGGGCGGTTAGCACCTGTTTCTTTCCGTGGCGGGTAGTATATTCTACAGTAAGCACATTCCCCAAAAGATTATTCTAGTCGTAGACCAATAGCCCAGTAGTTTCACGTAGTTTCAGTCCGGGAAGCTTTATGGACATAGTTTCAGTCTTTAGTTTAAGTCTTTATATCGGCCTAGACGGTGGTAATTATTTTTGGAATTCATTACATGCATTTGAGAAACGAGGAGAGCATTTAATCCATATAAGAGTTTAGCAGTTTGAATATTTTGTTTGATCATTTGGGTGCATTTCAGCTTCCTTTTTAAGCGACCCAGGCCGAGTAGTAGGAGTAAAACCATAAAAAAATCCATGTTTGGCGTCCCCGACCGCTTCCTTTTTTGAGGCCGCCTGCTTATTTTTGTTTTGTTTTATTGAAAAAAAAGAACAAAATGAATATTTTGATCTTTTTCGAAGTCTATATCATTTTGGCCTAATTTTCTGTTGCATCTTGCCCATACAAACCCGATATGCTATTTCCCGAGTCCAAGTGGCGGCCATTTTGGGAGAAAAAAGAAAACAAAGGCTTCCTCCTTTCTTGTTTTTTTTTTAAAGGCAGGACGCTAAACATGTTTTTTTAATGGCCTAGTACCGCAGTGTTGTGGCTTTAAAGATCTTCGGAACCGAAAGCTTCTGATAGACAGCGTAACATTTCACGATTTTATTGTAACTGGAAGAGATAATTGAACGGGACGGGTTTATAGTTCTAAAGACAGAAATACCACAGATACAATTCTAGAAAATGTAATTGCACATAATTTTACTAGGAGTGTAATAAGGTGTAAGCAAGAGTAAATTACGTTTGGCCGGGGTTGTCCGGCGTTCGGTCGGGTAACATGAGTTTCCATTCACTACTACAGTTTGTGAGGGTCACCGAGTGGCTCCGTCGTTTTTTTAACTTTTAGCCGTAAATTTATAGTCTTATGTTCCTTCTGCCATGCAACTATACTATTATGGCTAAAATCATATACATGTACATGTGCACTTTTCATATCTGTTTTGGCTAAGTAAACGATTTCTACATTACCATCGCCTACAATTAGCACAAATTAATTTTATTTTTTACAAATCCACAAAATGTATTTAGGAACAATAGGCAGATCATACAACCTCACATAGTTAGTTGAGCCGTAATAAAACTAGCCACAGTTTGTCTTCCTCTTTCTGCATATATTAGGGGGCGCTATTCCGAAAGTATCCCTCTCACGTCTTAACTATAATACACGCCCTCTGTTGCTACGAATCAGTTAATGTCCAGCTAAAACCTCGTAGTATGCGCAGTTGGGAGTGTACATAACGTGTCTAGCCTTGTCCCTACCTTCGCCAGCCATCGGGGCAGACCCAAGGAGCTAGTGTCCACGCAAAGATGACTGAACGCGCAAGTGAAAAACAAAACACCCACAGAAAGGCTGGCAAAACTACAGCCATTGCTGGTGACGGAGTGACGGCCGAATACGCAGTTGTCGTTGTTACGAGAGACAACATAGAAATGATAACGCGCGTGTCTTGTATTACATGTATAATACGTTGGCGGTGCCAACCGCCCAGCGGTACAACACTTTATTGTTCAAAGGTCGGTCAGGCTTTGTAGACAGCCCGTCATTAAGTGGAAAACCACGACAATGCAACATACATACATGCACGCAACGATATGGACAGACATGATTTAAAAGCTAAAGACCATTTCATTTTAATTAAGAATCGATCAAAACTTGAAAGACAGGAAATTAAATTAATTTATTATATTTTAACCCTTAGCACGCTACAATACTAAATCCGGTTTTTGATTTGGACATTTTAAGACAAATTGTAAGAAAACACTGTTGTTTCTTGGTGAA
>JAVCKS010002644.1:4654-19366 GCA_032273685.1 Pteraster tesselatus | reverse complement strand
GTAGCGCCGCCGCTGATTATCAGTTAATATTCAGATAAGTTATAGGTTCTTTTTGACGTTGATACTAGAGAGTTTCAACATCAAAATAATGTCTATGCATTAAACCATTGCCCATATCTTCCATTGAAGTTCCTCTTCCATCTATAAGCATCTATTGGCTCTTGTTGTGGTGATAATGGTTGGTATAATGTCAATGGGTGTGGTTGTGGGTGTGGTGATGACAATTTGGGTGGTTGTTGCTGTGGTTTTAAAGTATCTTCATCTTGAGAGATAAGCTGTTGTATGGTAAAACAGGTGTGTTGGGACTAATCATTAATGTTATCAAGCTATTGTTGCGTCATATCCAAGTCAACTTAGAAATGAAATAGGAGTTTTGCTATTTTAAACTGACCTTTTAGATGTTTTGAGGATAGCGACCATCGGATCCTAGTGGGACGCAGCGATTACCCTTGGTACTCTTGATATTCACACCAGTGGGCCTCATGGTGGCCTTAGCATCGCGCTTACAAACAGAATAGTAACGGTAATGGCAATGCTTCTCATACCACTGGTTATCACTAGGGTAGAATGCTGCACAATTGTAGCCGCTTTTACCAGTGGGCCGTTCTGGAGCCCAATTAGCAAACACCATGGGCTTGGTGGTATCTCCGCCTACCCCGCAAACCCATTCTCCTTCATTTGTGACATCATTACAACCGAGCCAGAACCCTCTATTGCCGTATGAGCTGGTCATCTCAGCTATGATGGTGTTTTCATCTTCAGATTCAACAACCACCAACAAACCACTGAGGTCACGGCAATGGTCGTTTGACTCGCTCCAAGTCAACGACTCGAGCACTAGGAAATAACAAGATTTCCCATTTCTTATCCAATTTTGAGGACACCCACTGTGCTATAATCACTTCCAGTAAGATGGAGGATACGGGGGAGAAGCCGTGGTAGGAGGGGAATTAATTCACAGCTCATTTCATTTGAACCAAAGCTGATTCAGGCGACTGAAAATCGCATAAGTGAATATTTATTAGAAACTTTTCATTGTTCAAATCTGAAATTTGTTTCTATTGGATTTTCTGTATTTTAGCCTCTTTACGTTTGCCAACAGACGAAAGCATTTCTGTAATCAGTTACAATGTGATGATCTACCACGTAACAAAACAATGTTATTGAGTTGTGTTCAAAACTGTAGAAAATATTACCAATTTAGACCCCTCCTCAAAGTAGCATGCAGTATACCGGTGCATGTTTTCTAATTGTTTAAACTGGCTACACGTCTCCAATGACATCCTTAATATACAAACAGCTTGGCTTTGTCCTTTGCTGTTTGGAGTTTAATGATGTTATACCCCACTTTCAACTCATCCGTACAGCCGTCTGGGCAATAACCCCATCTCCAAGCTCAGATTGTTTGTATTCAAAAATCTAAAATAACTTTTGAACCACATTTTCCCTCCATTATAGAAACGCCGTATAGATTCAATCAATCAATTGATTGAACATACACTTTTGTATCAGTGGCACTCGTCGCTATGACGGTGCGTTCGAACATTACAAAAGTAACAATAACCCAACTTATACTAAATTAAGGTATATCAAGACAGAATTACACGGGAAACAGATTACAAGATTACATGGTAAAATTAAGACTACAAGATTAACATAACATTACAAAATTATAAATAAGTATAGCCTGTACCCATGGTTATACAATTATAACAATACAGATATTCACACCAGTGGGCATCATGATGGCCCTAGCATCGCGCTCACAAACAGGATTTAATCGGTAATGGCAAGGCTTATCATACCACTGGTTATTACCAGGGTTGAATACTGCACAATAAATTGTAGCGGCTTAGCCCATTGGGCCGTCCTGGCTCCAAATTAGCAAACACCATAGGCTTGGTGGTATCTCCGTCTGCCCCACAAACCCATTCCCCTTCATTTGTGATATCATTACAACCAAGCCAGAACCCTCTATTGCTGTATTTTGGCCTCTTTACGTTTGTCAACAGACGAAAGCATTTCTGTAATCAGTTACAATGTGATGATCCACCACGTAACAAAACAATGTTATTGAGATGTTTTCAAAACTGTAGAAAATATTACCAATTGAGACCCCTCCTCAAAGTAGCAGGCAGTACCGGTGCATGTTTTCTAATTGTTTAAACTGGCTACACGTCTCCAATGACATCCTTAATATACAAACAGCTTGGCTTTGTCCTTTGCTGTTTGGAGTTTAATGATGTTATACACCAATTTCAACTCATCCGTACAGCCGTCTGGGCAAAAACCCCATCTCCAAGCTCAATTTTTTTTAATTCAAAAATCTAAAATAACTTTTAAACCACATTTTCCCTTCATAGAAACGCTGTATAGATTAAACCTGTCACATTTAAACGTTTAAATGTTGGTCTACTTTCTATTATCCGTTTACAAATTTGGTGTGGTTTAAACAGGGTGGGTTTTTTATAGCGTAAGGTATTACGATGTATTTTGACTCGTGTACTGACTCGTGTGGTAAAAGTCGCATTTGTATGTTTAACAGCAAATAAAACAACCTTACATGTAGTAATAAACATTTTACTATGAATAAATATTTGCAAATTTACCATGAAAAAAAAATCCACAATGTTGCCGTGTGTTTGTAAACAAACTCCGCGTGCTGCGCGTGCGCTGGCCAAATCGACAGAGCCTAGTTGTTCGGGTGTGACGTCAGATCTTCGCGGGGAGAATACGATTTCAGGGCTTCGAAGACAGTCATGGCGGCCGCCGTAGATGGGAATAGCTGGTAGTACAACCGAGTACAACTCTTCCTTTAATCCAAAGACAACTTTTACCAATGCTGGCATCAACATTAGTGTTAATGTATGGGGTACATAACAGAATATCGGTGGATAATTCGTTTTTCTTAACGTTCATCTTCTTTATTACCTAATTCAGCTTTGTACGTATACACAATCTATATAATACAAATATCAATATCAATTCACGACATGAGTTTCAATAAGAACGAACGATATTAAATATTTTGTGAAAAAAAATAAAAATATTACTAAAAAACTGTAGCTGTCAAAAGTGTTACAAGTGGCTATCGATACGGAAGGCGTACGAGTAGACCTAGGGTCTTATTGGTGCATAATTATGTTGGTATTTGGTCACGTGATTAGGGCTTGAGGGTATTTAGTGACATGCTTGAAAATAAGATTAAATTAGCTTGTGATAAAAGCATGATGCATCAGTGATCATGACGGTGTGCTATGATTGAAATGTAACATGTTTGATTTCAGTTGTCAACTTTTTTTAATTGAAAGATTTAAATTTGTTTTCATAATTGTCTTGGAATTGTAAAACGTAAATGGAAAAATCCATCACTCAAACCCACCAATCCGTGTACTGAGCACAAGTGATAGTTTATTATATACCTTAGGCTACCTAATTTAATTACTGAGTTAGGCCTAGCCTAAATTTTCTCATAAAGTGAAGTCCATTTACTAGGCTAGACCTATGTGTTGAACTTTTATGTAGAAAATTGTCGTTGAAGTTTTGTGAATCTACTTTAGTGTGATAGGCTGATTTACTAGCACTTTAGCAGGCTTTGAATATGAATTAAACAAATAATTAGATACTAAAATGCTAAATACAGAGTTGGTGGGCTATAAACAGTTTATTCTGAATAAACCTTGCTTCCTTGTGTTGTCTCACATTTGTTTTTGCAGGGATCTGAGACCCACAACATATCACAGCTCATGACTCCAGTTTCCTCTGATCAATTGAGGTAAAAATTGTACAAAAACTTTCCCGAATGAATACTCTTTCTAGTGTAAACTAGTGTTTTACCTTATGTAAAACTTTAGCTGAAATGGGAGGTTTCTGAACTTTTTGGCTGAATTTGGATGTATAAAAGATTTGATTAAAATTAAGTGGATTGTGCCCAGAAAACCCGCTAATTTTAATATCTATTCGTGCAGTATGAGTGTGTCTTACTAGTAGTTAGCTGCACACATTTGTAGACCAAATAATGAACAGTTTGAGTGGCACAGCTACTCTAGCCTAATATTCACCAGTTTAAGTCAACAAAAGCACAAAAACAAAACCACTTATTTACCTAACGTTCAACATTAAATGTTTCCAATTTTATCTCAGCAGCCTCATACATCATGAAGTATAGGTCACCCCAGGAGGTAAGGTGACACAGCGATTCTTATCTTCACATCTGGGTGATCAGGGTTCGAATCCCAGGCCAACATGTGAATAGGGTTTTCAATCCCTAGCCGACATGTAGTGGGTTTACTCTAGTTGATTCTGAGGTTTTCCCTCCCACTTTGTAAACAGTAACTTTTTACAGTACAGACCCTGGTGGTTGGTTAAACATGTATCAACCCGCTGAATAATATTTGTACATTTATAAAGTTCATACATGTATGTACAGAATCATAAACACTTTTAACTTGTAAATACTTTTAAACTATTATCAACTATTATTTTATCTATTACAAAAACACATAATTGGACATTATAATAGTTTATAAAATTATGGTGTTTAATTGACAATCAAAACCATTAGCACAATAACACCATACAGTATATAATTAATCATTACCATAACAACGTCATAAAACAGCAGCAATATCTACACTATTCACTCTCAATAATATTCAGATCAAAGTTTCTATGCTAAATCCGCACAAAATTGTATGCATCTGTTTTAGCCTCTGATTGCCTAACCAGCAAGCATAAAAATGTACACATCATAGCCTAACTTGACGTTTCCCTGACATTTTAATTTCATTTCGTTGTTAAATATGCCCTAAGTTATCGACTATTCGTTTGCACTCTAATTGAAAAGGCTTTATCTATACTAATATTTTCGACGTTTGTGTATCTGTCCTTCTGGCTGTTACTCAATCACGTCTGGACGGAAAGAACCAGAGGTGAGATTTTTGTTTGCGTGGATACTCACATGAACTCTGGTTAGACATGTGCTCTGTGGAATTGACCTCAGAGGTCACAGCATTAGGCTATGCTAGACATGCTATACTTTTCATTGACAACCCATTCGTATGCTATACTTAGGGGTAGGGGAGGGATAGAGGAGGGACGGGGAGGGACATGGAGGGATAGGGGAGGGATAGGGGAGGGATAGGGAGGAATAGGGGAGAAATAGGGGAGGGATGAGGACGGGAAAGAGGAGGGACAGGAGAGGGGCAGGGGGAGGGGCAGGGGTAGAGGCGGGGCAGGGGAGGGATAGGGAAAGGCAAGGGGAGGGGTGGGGCAAGGCAAGGGGAGAGGTAGGGGATGAATAGGGGGTAGGGGAGGGGTAGTGGAGGGGATGTATGATAAGGTACACTAGTTAACCCTAACCCTAATTCCTTCCCCCCTTCCTAACCTAACGATGTAACCTGGGCAACGCTAGTTAAACCCGGCTAGTTTTATTTTGTAACTTTTAACAGTTACCCGGTACAATATACAACTTTCCAGCTAAGAATATTCCACTCAGGGTAACCAACCAGCTAGTTCACTTAAACATTCAAGCCAATTTAACTAAAACTAAAATATCTACAAATTGAAATCGTTCTCGAATGTAACGGTAACAGTTTGTGTAAGGTGTTGATGTGATTAGCCACTATAGATAGATCCACACCGTTTTCATTCGTTGGGCTCTCAACTTACTGTCACAACGACCATGATCAGTCAATATTCATAGAAGTTATAGTTCTTTTTGATGTTTATACTAGTAGGTGTCAACATCAAAATAATGTCTATATTGCATCACACCATTGCCCACATCTTCCATGTAAGTTCCTCTTTCATCTATACGCAGATATTGGCTCTGGTTGTGGTGATAATGGTTAGTATAATTATGTCAATGGGTGTTGCTGTAGGTGTGGTGGTGACAATTTCGATGGGTGTTGCTGTGGTTTTAAAGTATCTTCATCTTGAGAGATAAGCTGTGGTATAAATGGTAAAACAGGTGTGTTGGGACTAACAATAATTTAATCAAGCTAATGTTGTGTCATATCAAAGTCAACTTAGAAATAAAATAAGAGTTTTGTGAGTTTGAACTGACCTTTTAGATGTTTCGGGGATAGCCACCATCAAAGCCCAGTGGGACGCAGCGAGGACCCTGTGTACTCTTGATATTCACACCAGTAGGCCTCATGGTGGCCTTAGCATCACGCTCACAAACAGAATAGCGACGGTAATGACAAGGCTTATCATACCACTGGTTATTACTAGGGTTGAATATTGCACAATTGCGGCTGCTTCCACCATCGGGCTCTCCTGGACTCCAATTAGCAAACTCCATGGGTTTGGTGGTATCTCCGTCTGCCCCACAAACCCATTCCCCTTCATTTGTGATATCATTACAACCGAGCCAGAACACGCTATTGCCGCATGGGCTGGTCATCTCACCTATCATGGTGTTTTCATCTTCCGAATCAACAACCACCAACAAACCACCGAGGTCATGGCAACGGTCGTTTGACTCACTCCAAGTCAACAACTCGGACACCAGGAAATAACTAGATTTCCCATTTCTTATCCAATTTTGAGGACACCCACTTTGTATTTCTGATGAAAAGATGCAAGATGCAGTTATTGCAATGACCAAGAATTGAAAGCCAACCATTTCAAACACAGCCATCTTCATGGCTGTCCAACTTCCAACTAGCAATATCATCTCCCACTTTCCTGTTGACAAATATGCGATCCCCTACGAGGACGAATCCGATTGGTTCTTCAGAATGTGACGTAATTTAATAGGGCGCACAGAAGAAGGTTTAATACCAGCATACTGTTTAGCAACACCTCTGGCGTCATGTCATTAAATTCAAATTAGTTTAGTCGGTTCGTATCGCCCACTATTTCTATAAGCTTCCGGTATTAATAAACCACGAAGCTTGGTTCTGTAGTGCTTTACTAGTCATAATACGTCGTCGGCCTTAATTGAGCTGCAGGATGTTCTTGACGAGTTTCAAACTGCATTGTGCTATAATCACTTCCAGAGAGATGGAGGATATATAGTGGAGCTATGGTAGGAGGGCAATTAATTCACAGTTCATTTCATTTGAACCAAAGCTGGTTCACACTACTAAAAATCGGTTAATTGAATATTAGAAGATTTTCATTGACAATTCGTATAAATCTGAAATTGTATTTTCTGTATTTTGGCCTCTGTAAGTTTGTCAACAGACGAGAGCGTTACTTTGATCAGTTACAATGTGATGATACAGCCCCTAACAAAACAATGTTACTAAGTTGTTTTCAAAACTGTAGAAAATATTTAGACCCCTCTTCAAAGTAGCATGTTTTCTAATTGTTTGAACTGGCTACACGTCTCTATTGACATCCTTAATATACAGACTGCTTGGCCTTGTCCTTTGCTGTTTGGAGTCTAATGATGTTATACTCCACTTTCAACTCATCCGTACAGCCGTCTGGGCAATAACCCCATCTCCAAGCTCAGATTTTTTTTTATTCAAAAATCTAAAATAACTTTTAAACCACATTTTCCCTTCATAGAAACGCTGTATAGATTAAACCTGTAACATTTAAATGTTTAAATGTTTGTCTACATCCATTATACGTTTACAAATTTTGTGTCGTTTAAACAGGGTGTTTTTTTTACAGCGTTATTTAATACGTTGTATACTGACTCATGTACTGACTCGTGGCGTAAAAGTCGCATTTATATATTTAACAACAAATAAAACAAGAGTAAATGTAATAATATACATTTTACTATGAATAAATATTTACAAATTTACCATGAAAAAAAAAAAAAATTTGCCGTTTGTTTTTAAACAAACCCCGCGTGCTGCGTGATTAGGGCTTGGAGGTATTTGGTGATATGAAAATAAGACTAATTAGCTTGTTCCAAAAGCATGATGCTTCAGTGATCACGACTTTGAACTATGATTGAAATATAACCGGTTCGCTTGAGTCCAGTTTGCAACTTTTTGTAACTAACATTTTTTTTTTAAATAAACATAGGCCCTATACGCCTATTTTTATTCTAAAAAGAGTTTTCAATTTTTGAAAAAGTAAAATGAGACTTAGTCCTAGTACCTTCTACAGAATTATTCGTAATGTGACATTTTGGACTATTCAAAAGCAGAGTAGCCTTGGACAGCCTATACGTTTTGGACTGTATCAAACCTATATACACTGTGTTTGTAGTTAATGTATATTTCTGATTTACAGATTAACCTAGGCTGTTTATCTTCTTTAAATGTTTGGAAATTGTTTTAAATCTTGTTGGAGTGGCAATGCTCTCCTCAATTCCACTCAATGCCCAGTGCGATTATTGTGGCACTCTCATGATAAGAATATGTTATAGAATGAATGCTGGGTTGCAACTTGACAGACTTCCCGTCGGCATGTCTACTAGCCATCTGTTCTCTTTCTTTCCGGATCAGGTGTGAATCTGTGTGAAAACGGTAAATTGTTTAGGTTGAGCAATTAAAAACAATGAAAAGAACAGCGGAGTGGGAGGGCTTTTCCATATCTAGCAAAAGGTGAATACTATGAGTTGAGAAATGAATCCAAATCAAACCCACCAATCCATGTACTCAATACAAGTTTTGGTTTATTATACACCCTATAGGCTACCTAAAAACCTTCAATTACTGAATTACGCCTAGCCTAACCTTAACATTAGGCCCATTTGCTAGGCTTACAGTGTTGAACGTTTCAAATGTAGGAAAGTTTTGTGAAGCTAATTTATTGTGATAGGCCGATTTACTAGCACTTATAGCAGGCTTTGAATATTAATTACAAAACAAATTGGTCTTTTGCTAAAATACCGAGTTGGGCTAGGACAAGTACTAGTACTGGAGTACGCTAGTACTACTGTAGCTAGTATAGTTAACCTGGGAGTAGTAGTGCCTTGCCTAGGCATACTCCCTGCTTTGCCCACGGCCCATCAAAGCTAGCCTAAAAATACAAAATTGAAAGGTCGATTTATTTTACTTAGCCTACGAGTGAAAAGTTCGTAGGTATTTTTTTAAGAATGTGACTCACCATCAACCCTCCTTTCACTGTCGCTTCTTTAAGCTTCCGGTTGTCTGATTTGTTTCGTTTTCTTGTGGGACAGTGGGACGCCGCGGTCGCAATAAAACGAGAAATCAAATTGAGATTTAAGACAAATAGCATATTTTAGTCATAATTGTTGCAAACGAGAAAAGTAGTAGTTCAATTTAAAATAAAACCATTCGAAAAAAAAACTGTCACCAGCTTTCAGAGGAACTAGAGGAAAAGGTTGTAGTGGGACATGGAAGAAATGTTTGCGAAGATCCGAATCCAGATACGGAATCCGATTACATACTCGAGATGCGGAATCCAATATTAAGGATTTCTTACTATGGTGGGAAAGGACACAGACATTGCAGGAAATTATTTTGCTCTCTCCTGCCCGCGTAATGTACCGGTACTCTAAGCACACGGAAGACTTGCAGCGGAATAATATTTGACACATAGGATTTTGTTATTTCTTATCAATTTCGTTCAAATACCGCATTTAATCAACATTTTGTCGTAGAAGAGAATCCACAACATTCACCAAAAACACAAAAGACGTACACATGACACCTTGAAGGCAGATGCAAATCGAAGGCACCTGTCTTCCTTTCGTCCCGGTAATTATTCTGGCCAGCTTTGAGTTGGTTCAATCCACCCATTCGGCCCGTTCGTATTGCAAATATTTTGCAGATTCTCCAAGATCAACTTCACCAAACTACGCCTGAAATCACCCTGCTGCTCCCCCCCCCCCCTCCAACACACCGGCAAAAATATGTTCCCTCCCCACAAACACAAAATATCTTTGTAAATTACTGTGACTTGTGGAAATAATAATTGCCTAAGCCTTAAGATATATATACTGCGTGTCAATAATAGACCAACCGAGGAGCGTGTGGACCCGATGTCCACAAGGGAAATTGGATCGATCAATCACACGGAAACGGTAATAACCGCTCTGCTTTGGTTTAGAAGCAAATGATTATGTTTATTTAACGGGATACATATTACAAATGCATGTGTAATCAACCTATTTGACAGGGAGTGAACTACGGGCTCTAGTACGGGGGTTTAACGTTACATGGAACCGCGGCGACTTCCTTTCAAGTTTGGCGGACGTCAAAAGAGAAGAAACACGATTTTCGCTGCTACACGGCTAAATGTAGTATTTTATCAAGGAGTTGTGATGTAGTGTCGTGGTTCTAGTAAACAATCCTTTAATTTCAGTTTTCATTTTGAGTACGTGCATGTCTAATAATATCGGTACAGGCATAAAACGCATTTTCTCGGGGCACGTATCACATCCGAAGACATTTTTCTGCCGAAAGATATCAATTTGTTTTTAAAGATCAGGTTCTGCGGTGTGCGTTGGTTGGAGGCAAATGGCTGTCGTTTTCTCGTAAATGGTTACAAACATTATCTTCAATGCGTTAACCCAACTTTTGTCGTTTTTGTTTAATTTCAGAAACTTCAATTTCGCATTTTGTGGTGGTTAATAGTGTAATATCTCTAGAACTTGGACTCCAAAGTGGACAAAGACCGATTGACGTTTAATCTACAGGTTGGTTTTATTTTGAATGGATGTGATTTTATCCTGAGTACTCGGCGATCTCTGATCATGAGTGCAAGTAGTCTCAATTCCACTGGAATGATCCTATTATGTTAAGTAAGTGAAAGGGTCCAATTCCATAGGCCCTATGCATCAAATTCTTCGCTTCGGTTCGTATCGCGGAAAGGAATAATAATAATAATAATAAAAATACGTGTTTTTGCAAGAGTCCAAAGTATATATTGTTTGATACTGATAAGGCTGGATAATGTGTTTGGTCAATAATTGATATTGGTCAGCATAGGATTCGACTCAACGCCTCGCGAGGCGTTAAAACAAAATAATGGCGAAAATCACCGCACACGGCCAGCTAGCTACGTGGTAAGCAATTAAACGGCCTTAACTATGGTTTGTGCTTAGTATGAAGGAACGGTACGACGTAATGTTTCCTCGTTGAAATGCCTGCTCTGGTGCAAAGTCATACACAGGTTGGAGGGATATCGCAGACAGCGTACAACCATACCGGTCTATTGTGATGGGACGATACGCGCGCTTTCCAACCCACGCGGACGCCTCTCGGAAACCCGACACCCTGTACGGCTCTCAACCAATCGCAGCCATGAGCCCTCGACAAACCCTCGAGCAGACGACACGCGGCGTTCCCGCGCAGACTGGATGCGGATCGGATTACCTCAAACGAAGCACTTCCCATGGTCAAGAACTCGCCTCGGAATAATTTCTGACTTTCCCCCTTCTTTTTTTCTTCATCCTAGCTCTATTGCTTCCTCCAAAGGCTCTCTAAATCTCTTTATTCTCGCACAAGATGGTTCGAGTATTTCATATCATTATGAATGCAGTCACTGGGTGTCATGGTGGGATGTTAATATAATATATTACATGCCTTCGTGGGGTTCTAGTCTGCCAGGATATTCTTCACCGGGGCATTGTATAATTATATTCTCCTTGGCCATGTGCAAATGTTTAACAAGTAACCGAGCGCCCGGTTGCCATCTCTGACCGAAAAATATCCCCACTGGGATCTGTACGGATATACACGCCAAATGAAGTGCCTACGGAACCACCATAAGCCTTAATTACCGAAGTATGGTGGACATATAAAAATATGCCTATGGAGCGACGCTGTCATCAGCGCGAAACCGGGGGAATTTAAAGGACTTGGCCCATCCTATTATGTCCGCCATACTTCGTAAAGGCTTTGAGGAAAGGTACAAAATCTTGTAGAATAATGGTCAATCATTTCTTGTGGTAGGCACATAGCAGCTGCCCTTCGGCGTCATTCGAAGTTAATTCCACTCCAGAAACGAAATGAGTGTCATTTTACGCTGTTGACGCACTTGACTGAAACGGCCCAGTCACGGTACACGAACCGATGCATATTAACAGATCTTGTCCTCGAAGTAGAAAAAACCCCGTTTAAATTAACCTGGTACCTTGTATGTACTATACTATCGTAATAGCGACATACTCCTCGTGAGGCTGGTGTAGCAGTAATGTTAATAAACTAAGTTACCCATGAAGGTTGAGATGTTTGGTAAATAAGATATTCCTGTCACCAATTGACGTAACGTCAGCGTAATTTTGTAGTTGTTGTTTATAAAATGGCGCCGTTCGCAACCTTAGTGCTCTTACTACATTTCTACTCTTCTTGCTCTTTGTTTTACGATTATTATAGTCGAATCACAGACATGAAAAGTTATGGTTTTGAGGTGGGAGGGCCCGACTCGAAGGTGAGAAAAGGACCACTTATGGCGCTACATAACCCCCATGTAAACTGTATCTATATACGCACACAGTGGTTATGTGTCCTCGAACGTACCTCGAACTTTTCTGAGTTTTCGGTCTCATCCGTATACTCGATAGAATACGTTTGTTTCAATTGTTTGTCGAATTCAATTTTGTTTTGCATAATGTGTTCGCTATAGATTCGCTAAAAATGTGATCCCACTTTTTAAGTAATAAAGGATGCTTTGTTTATGTGCATTTCCAATGTACTAAGGCCTACTATGTACAATGCATGTGCATTTCAATTTTGCATGGGCCCTATAGAGAAAATAGTTTTGGCTAACTATGCGGACGATGAATGCAATAAGTGCAATTTGGAATTTCTGATGTGGTAAATTTAGAATGAAGTAAAATGTTAAGTATTAACTACTAGTTTTGAAACATGATGTGACCATACACTTTGGATATACAACAGTATTGATTGGATTCTCTTAGTCTTATACTATGACATAATACATTTTGTGCTTATTAAAACAATCACTGTACAGTAACAATGCCGGGTCTGTGCCCCTGTTTCCATTGTTAGTTTCTCCTAAAGCAGAGGTTCTGTATTGTAGGCAGTAGAAGAAGCTACGCTTTTAGAGAAGGGTGTGAACCCGGCCCACAATAGGGTTTGAACGCGGGACCCACATTGGTGTAGGAGAGGACAGTACTTCGCCTCGTGGCCGGTAGATCTTGGATCAGACGGGTCACTTCTTGTGACCAGGGACTGATTAAATAAATCCCCATAAATAAATCGGTCCTGCCGCCCGGACGAAACTGAGAGGGACTGAGCAGGCCTACGATCCACCACCAAATTCATAATGTAACTAGACGACCAGAGATGGCAGACCATCGCCCATTGCTGAGTTACACCTTTTCGCTGTCACATATTTTCGAAAAAAACTAACAGCATGTTTAGGACCATACTATCCGGATCCGGATACCGGCACCAAGCCTCCGGTGTTAACATTTCAAGTAAATTGGACTATTCATTTTTGAGATATGCGCCCGGACAGACGGATACACAGACAGACCGAGCAAACTGCCATACGTACCCCCGGCCTACCGTTCGGCGATGAGGATACGAATCCCACAAGCTAACGGGTCATTTAATATCTGCAGCTCCAGGCCCCTAACCCCTTAGCCCGTGTCGCTGTCCATGTCGGAGTTGTTTTTTCGGATTAAACTCTGCAGGGATGTGAATGTGAAGAAAAAAAACCCTTTAGGAAAAATAGGGCCTACATGCGGTCCTGTGAAATCTGTCCAAATATAATTTTGGAATAATTCGAACACAAACTTTGTTCTTAGGCCTATGCGACAGTTTTCATCCGTGCTCATTGGCTCCGTTATCATGATGCTGAATAAAAGAGCTATAGCCACGCAATCTAATCAGCACAGCTAATGAAGCGAGATGGATATATCCATATTGCGTTAAACATTAACAAAAACCATAATATAGTTTCTTTGATAACAACAGAGAAAAATTGCTAATCACGTCAGCGAATTATAGAGTAAACATGGGCCTAATTAGCGTGCCCGCCGGTCAAATACCCCGGGTCGTAACACGGTCAATCTCTCGGTAAAAACAGCCTATTGAGTAAGTACGGGAAAAACATAATAATTATAATTTCACAATACACATTATGACTACATAATCCGTCCTCTTTCGGTTATGTCACAAAAACAGCATTTTGTTAAGGGGGTGTTGATAATTTTTACCGATCAATAGAATTGGTTTATTTATCTTCAATTTAGATTAGTCTATACGTTGATAAATCACACAATGGCATTATCCACACAAGACATTATCCACACACGACAATACCCACACACAACATTATCCACATACGGCAATATCCACACACATTATCCACATACGACATTATCCATACGCGACATTATCCACACACGACATTATCCACACGCGACAAAAGTTAATACAATTCAATACCCAATGACTTTGACTGAATAAGACTTAGAGAAAGCTGAGTCCATTTGGTCCAAAATATGGTGTACTTATTATTAATCCATAATTTCGATTCACGACCAAAAATCAGACACTAAAGCCCTGCAATAGTCCTCTGTTCAAACCTTTAATCTTGCTGTAAACATTTTCCCTCGTTATAACAGTCTCGTAAAACATTCCCGTTGTACCCCGTTGATTTATAAATACATACATACACACAACGAATGATCTTCAACACGTCAGTACACGACACCATCTATACCAGGCCTATTCAACTCACTGTCCGTTGGAGTTGACACGACACCATCGATACAAGCCCTATTCAACTCACTGTCCGTTGGAGTGGACACGACACCATCTATACCAGGCCTATTCAACTCACTGTCCGTTGGAG
>JAVCKS010002634.1:0-19366 GCA_032273685.1 Pteraster tesselatus | reverse complement strand
TAGAGTTTACACAAGTGTAACGTTAACGTTAGTCCCACGAACTACGCGGTATGCTGTGCTATAAATATACATATTTTCACGTCACTGGTTCTCTCTGTGTTTTGTTATGGAAAGAGGCTATTGTCGACCAGCGGCAACCGTGCCCTTGGGTCTGGTTCTAAATTGTCGACTAGATAGTCCAACCATTCTGCGTCGGAGCGACGTTAGACGAACTATGGTTAACTATAGTTCGCGCCCGAACTTGCTCATTAATGTCTATGATCTCGATTCGAATCTAACAGCGCCCTCTCGCACCAATTGTTTTTATCAAGACTAGTAGTAGTATATAACTCTATGAGTACAGTGTATAACACAGATGTAGCCTACATACATCATATCCAGACAGTAGATATAGAACAGCGGCCGGGGGCGAGATGAAATAACGCTCATAAATAACCTTTTAAAATGTACATTGTAAGTTTTAATTAATTTTTCTATAACTGTTATCCAATTATAAAACAGTCATTTATTAATTATTTATACAAATATATTTCAATTGCAATCGTATTTGTTCATTTGAGTCCGAATTTTTCAGATTGTATACGTTTTATTGATTGATTGTGCGGAAATAAAGTTTTGATTGATTGGTTCCCTGAGACGAGGAACGTGGTGTTTTCATCTATAATGTTGTCCATGTTCACTACATATAGGTGTACGTATTTTGTATCGTTCTGCTGAATAAAATCGATTCGTCTCAGACTCACTTCGTGCGATCCGGTCATATTTATGATCCATTTCGTACAAAATGTATTTTAATCGCACTTGTTTGCTTTGTTTCACCCTTCCGTTAACCAAAACGGTCTAGTGTGAATAGTGAGATAGTCTCTGTCAAGAAGTAGTGATACTCCTCAGTCCATGTATCCACAACATCGTAGAATGGTCAAGCTAATAACAGGCAGAAACTGCACACAGCCGATAAACGTGAAGGCTACAATGTAATTGCCCATTTGCCCGTACATTAACCCTGCATTGATCAAAGAGAGGAAAAGTGGTAAAGTTATTGATATGAATTTTGTATAAATAACAGGATGAAATCCGACCTTCAAAAACAGGCCTAAACAGGAATATTGCAAAGCTACCATGCAGCCACGTTCTCACCGCGATGTATGAATGCGTAAGTTTGACCTCGTTGACCGGTCAAACAACTGAATTATGGTTCCTCTTTGACCTTTGAACTTTCCTCAGCGTTCCATCTTACACTGACCTCCTTAGCTCACGACTGGCACAAATTATTGTGGCTGTTGGAAATGTCGATGAATAAATAAATAAAAACTTACCGGGAAGAAAGCCGAGTGATATCCTGAGTACAGCAGTAATAATTCCACCCCATCCGTAGGCAGCGGCCATTAACTCAACGCCCAGTACTTGCTTGTTAAGGGAATCATTGAGACAGGCGAGCACCCCCTGTCCAGTCAAGACCACAGTAACGCAGACTGCCATCAACGAATAGCTACTCAGCCAAGGCATCACAAAGTACGACACGGCGCTCAGAATAACCACAGTGACCATCATACACCAGGGGGACACCACGTCACAGTCTATCATGAAACCCTGGCCTATTTTCGCCAGAAGATTGCCGACGCTTCCGATCGTCAGGCAAATCGCAGCTTGATCGAGCGACAGGCCCACGGACTCGGCCAACGACACGAAGTAGATAAACCACATCACGAAGGCGAACTCCGTCGATCCGGTGGTAACCGTGACGAGCCAGAATCGAGGGTTGTACAGCAGCGAAACGTCACAACTGTTGAAGACTACGTCTCGTATTGTTCGTGTGGCGGTTTTGTGCTCTGTGGAATTCTGCGTATTCTGCTCGTTGTCGATATCTGGTGCAACCTCGTGGTAGTCTTGCGTTAACGCTGATCCGGCGGACTGCTGGGTTCTTTTGGCTGATTTCATGAGGGCACCGCATGCGATAATGTGCGCAGATAATGCCCCCGTCATTAGCATAGTTCCCTTCCACCCGTATGTGCTCAAGAGCTCCTGAATAAGTGGCGGGAAAATAAACAAGCCCACCGACTGTCCCGTTCGTCCAATGCCAATTGCTGTTGCGTAGTTCTGATTGAAACTTTTACCAATGGTAACCTTTAGTACAGTTGACAACACTCCTAGTGGAATACCTGCAGACAACAGAAAATCGGATTAAACACATTGTTGGTATACTCTGCATCACTCAAATAAGTTATGAATAATTCAGGATTTTCTGCTGACGCCTTACCTGCCAGCAGCGTATACACAATAGTCATCTGAACAGCGTTGTTAGTCATCGATCCCAGGATGCCAGCTGTGCTGATCAGAACGCCACACGTCAAGACGACGACCCCGCTATCGAAACGTCTAGTCAATAACCCACAAAATATACCTGTGTGCGTAAAATGAGCACGAGACATCACAATCAAACAGTCCGTTTTCATAGTGAGAAAAGGTTGCAGGCTCTCAACAACTCCTAAAGCTTGCCCAAATCTAGACTCGGACAAGCTGTAGGGTTGTCAAGAGCAATCTTGTGAGAAACTGTGCGTTGAAAATGTGCATAACATTATGAAAACGGACTTTTTCCGGCCTTTCAATTTATCACAGTCGATCGACGCTTGCACGTAATTAATAGCATACATGTTGTGAACGTCCTGTTTCCTCGGGTTGAAAGCAATATATGATAACATTTTAGTAAATGGAATGTTGGGGGAACATCTTTAACGCAACGGAGAAAAGTGGTGGAATTAGGCAGACATACTGTGTATTAGGGATACAAACCTGCTAGACCACCAATAGCGATGATCAGTGATGTAATCCAACCAAGCACCCATGTCTTAGTCACAAACTGAATCTCTAGAGTCGGTATCATCATGGCGAGACCTTTCATGATTCCCGTCCACATAATGCTGTAAGTCCAGAACGCCAAGACGGTACTCCAGCCATAACGGTTCCAGCCGTGCTGGTCGCCGCGGTCAACAGGCCCCGGTGTCGGTAGCCGAGGATCCTCCTTGACGGCGGTAGAATGGCGACGCTGTGTTCGACTCATCATCAGAACAGATGCAGTTGTTTGGAATCACGAGGTACTGGACAGGGTTGCCGAAAACAAACAAACAAACAAACAAACTAACAAACAAACAAACAAACACTACGTGGGTGCCGTGATACATTGACGCGAGAGCGGCTATGCAACATTAGAACGGTACGCAACACCAGATGGGATCTTGGTAATCCAACACAGTATCACGGAAGTATCAAGTTCAACCATACATACTCCCGTTGCGCAATTCACTAAAGGCCCGGGGTTAACAATGACAATTGGCTTGTAGAAAGAAAACTACATAGGGCCTTTGTCGCATGACCAGGCCACGTCTCACCTAAAACAAAAGCATAAACACATTGAGGCCCGTTCAAACGTCGACTTCCTCCGTGTCTAATTCAAGGGGAAACGTTTTTTGTTTGTGTATGTAAAATATTAAATGGATAGAGCAAAAGACGGTCGGTTCACGAAATTAGCATAAACAGAAGAATTGAATATTGCATAGGCAGGTCTATGTAAAACAAAACATACATATTTAATTTAATAGGATACACAGCAATTACCTTTGTAGTCTATGGATTAACCACATGAGTGTGACAGGCAAATGTATGGTCGATCACTTGCCTTGCAATATTTAGTTCCATGGCACGGTGTTTGGTTCCATGGCACGCTGTTTGGTTCCATGACACGGTGTTTGGTTCCATGGCACGCTGTTTGGTTCCATTGCACGCTGTTTGGTTCCATGGCACGCTGCAGTGGCCGACGAACCAGAACCACGGTGTCAAAACTTGTAAGCGATTGCAGTCACAGCTAGATGTGAAACAGCTAGGTATCGTACAAAACACACATTCCGGCGATGGTACGAATTATTTTATTCGGTGACAGATGGTACCGCACTTGGCTTCGCCTCGTCGAATGGAATAACGTGCCATCTGATACCTTGAAGGAATTCGTACCATCGAATTCATAAACATTCGTTATTAAAAGTACAACTGGAAGCCAGTTGGTGGCGCGAATTGGCCGCCACGACCGCATGTATTCATGAATGGGTTCGTGATGCGGCAGGGCTTTAGTGCACATGGACAAGTTGTCTTTTTCAACTCGATAGGTACGTGTATACGGTCAGGTTTGTACGAACATAATTATTTGAAAAAGCAGAAATAGTTGGTTTCTACAGTAGATGTTGGTTTCTACAGTAGAGGCTAAATAACACAACATACATAAATTCACAATGCATTACAGAGCAGCACAATGCAGCATGGAGCCAGATGAGTACGGGTCCGCACTGGAGCATAGCAAAAATTTTAGGTGCTAACCGCCGGTTCCCTTTGTTTATTTCCCCCAAATCTACATTTTAGACAGAGAGGTTTTAAACCCGAATAAAGGCTACACTTGCAGTTGAAAGTCTAGTCGCATAAACATGTACGTGCCGTTTAGACTCGTACGGATAAAGAAGGGAGAATGTTTGTAAACGTGTCATTTTTGTCAATAAATTACCGCCATGTATTTAGTACGCTCTCCCAACGTCTAATATAATACCAATAATAATTATGTTGGCATGATTGTTTTGGACAAAGAATCCCATATCAAATTACTCTGTGCAATGGAAGAACTGTCATTTAGATGTTTCAAACCAGTTGTGACGTCAACTGCCGTCGCATCATTTCTATACTCAACACTGATACCTAATTACATGTGTTTGTCGTTGGTTTAATTAGCCGGCACGCGAGATGTGTCAACAAAGTGGTGATTTATTTGAATACCAGCTTCAAGACCGCTACGGTGCGTTATATCGTCAGGGAGTGAGCAGGTATCCTCTGGTATACAGAATAGTGTTTTAATATAGCTCTGATTTCGAAGAGGTATTTTCACAAAAGTTGTCATTTGGGTCGATACTTGGTGCGGTTTTTTACAATCGGGTGTTGGGGTAATGTTGGTCGTGTACTGTGCTGCAATGTGGCTGGCCTATGCCACCTCTCTTCAGACCATCAGGTGAGTCATTTATCAGAATTTGAAGAAAGTACTACAATAATTACCAATAACCCGGGTTGTTAACTCATTCTAACTACAGTATACCATCAAAGCGGACACATTTATTTACAATATAATTTGTTGATTCAGTTTTAGCCTACCATAGGGTTCTTACTGAGAGGCGGATCCAGGACTTTCCAAAAGAGGGGGGCGTGAAATGTCTCATCGATTTTCTTGGTTGTTCATTCAAGTAAAAATATGACAGACCCCAAATACAATTGTTGTCTACTCATAGAATACTATTACCTGACCTCTTCACATTCTCTCTTTTCTCTTGTTATTTCTTTAGTCTCTTTCCTCTTTGTTTCTTTTTGGGTGACGGAAACGGGGCGTGTAGTCCCACGCCCCCCCCCCCATGATCCGCCACCGGGTCTGTATCGTTTCCTTCGAGATAAGGTGTCTGATGCAGTTATACAGGGTCAATTTGTAAAAATCTTTGTGGATATCTTACTCGTTTTTACAATTTCCGTACATTGATTCCACCTTTAGGGGATAACCCATTTAATAATTTACAGTTCTGCTTTAGCGAATACATAAATAAATTACATCCAAGGTCAGCTGAAACACATACACAGGATACACAAAGCGATGCACAGTATCCCGTTGTACCGGTATTAACAACAAGTGTAAAGAATTATGAGGTCCACAAATGTTTTTTAATTAACAGTGTTTGACAAACACACATGGTGCAGTCTGTTCAAACCATTATCAAAATATTCCTAGCGTTCACTAATTAAATATTGCATTTCTTTTATGCACGCCGGGCTAAAAATAGACAAGAATTCAGTCTGGTTGTTGTTTTTTAGATTACGGCGCCGATTGCGTATTATGTTTGATGGCAATTGATAGAATTTGCTTTAAACACAAACATTTAATGTACCAGTGTTATTTTGTTCTAAAGCAGTGACTTTTTTTACCTAAATGATTGATCCTAATTTGGTAATATTTAAATGAGCACCACCGTGAAAACATTAATAATTTCGGGACTCGCGCAACGTTATTTGGTGAATTACCAGGATAAAACGCAATGTGCAGATAAACAACCTCATTTGTTTAATTAAAATAGTACGGTAGTTAGCTTATATCAATCCGATATCAGTACTACAAATGTTTCACTTTCGTAAAACCAAAATGTTAAAATGTTGACAAGATGTGTTAACATTCGGAAATCTTCCTGTCGTTTGACAAGAGGAGTTTAAATGTAATAACAGATAGTTCTAAACGATTTCCCGCCAATGTTGTCATAGAGAGGTAAACGCCGACGAGGTGCCGTCTGGTGTAGAGAGAAACATCGCCGCCGAGAACCAGACGCTACGTCTGTTCGCTCACATACTGGACGGCTATGATCGTAAAATACGTCCCTACTTCGGAAGTAAGTTAAACTTAAAGGAATTCGATCATCCCAGAAAAACAGCGCTTACATGCCAAGCCAATGGTACATAATTTCAATAAGTAAGTCGTAAATGTTCATTTTAAAACGTTATACTGTTTGTGTTAATTATTCATGTTCCGTTATTTTTGCTGGCTGAATTTTGTCTTGTCTAAATCTACTCGTTCTGCAGCTGGTAGACCAGTTAACGTGACGGTTGACATATACCTAGCAAGTTTCGACAACATATACGAAGCACACATGGTACGGTAGGTTTCAGATTTATAAACCCGTGAATCGAATATCGATTACGACCACTGAATTCGCGGATCCCTGTTTGTTTGTTTGTTTGTTTGTTTGTTGGTGTGTTTGTTTGTTTGTTTGTTTGTTTGTTTTGTTTGTTATTTTCGACGATGTCTGGGGTTGTGAAAGAGGCTCTTCTGATCATGTTGCTCATGTGTATACCTGTATAAAGTCCCAACCTTTAACTTTGCCTTTTCTCACCGATATACTTGTCACATAATATGACTAAACAGTAACTTGAGCGGCATTTGAGTAACGGATCATAGTGTGACCTCGAGTCATACATGTATTGTGTTGAAAAAGAAGGCACCGGAACCAACGAAAATAAACTAACCATGAAACCATGCAAACTCTAGGTCTAAACTATTTTATTCAAACTGAATACATGACTACACTAAATAACATGTGAACGAGAGCCACGATGCTGACGGCACCACACCGAAGAACCAACTGCCCCGAGCACCAAGACACGGCTCGCTTACATTACAACCTAGATCCAACAGATTATATAATACCATATACAGCGAAACTATATACGTAATAGTGTCCAGGGACCAATTTCTGGTGGCGCTGTGGCGAATTGCACATTGCAACGTGCAACATCACACATGCACTGAATAGGCCTTATATTGACAGAAAAAGCTGGAATTGGGCCGAACTTATTCACTATATTTAAGACGCAAGATTCCAATATGTCTTCTTTATCCCATCGCCGTCCCCAGGAGTACGGCGTTACGATATTCCTCCGCCAACGGTGGCGAGACCCACGCCTCCGCCACTCCAGCGACATCAGACTGCCGCCCACGGCGCACTACGTGGATCGCATCTGGCTGCCAGACCTCATCATAGCCAACGCCAAGGAGGCAAAGTTCAAAGATGTCACGTTCTTGAATCGCGTCGTGGATATCGACGAAGACGGAGATGTTCTTTACATATCAAGGTATAAGTCAGTGGGTTTTAATAAAACCCGCAAACAACTCACAGTCTTGAAAATCTCGCAGTTTTAAAGATAATCGTTGGATATGTTCTGCCCTCAGCGTCCATGATGATTGCATGCGAGTCAGATAGAAATTTAGGCCACTCAAATTCTGATTATAAGGTTGATTGATATCAGTAATTATCCTCTGCTTTTGGAGTTTTCAATTTGATATGAAAAGTTAACACACATTATGAGTATTCATGCTCCTATGGTCAAGGCGCGTGATCTACTACACATAATACGAACGTGACTACAAAGAATCATACCGTTAAGTCAATGGTAGAGCGGTCGTTTACTCGATGGGTTACCGGTTCAAATCCCAGTCAATATCAATGATTAATATTATAATACAGCATATTTGTTGTGTTTTGTTAATACGGTATCCAGGCTCGGCCTGCAGCTGTCGTGTTCCATGGATTTCCATCGATTCCCATTGGATAGCCAGGGCTGTGAAATCGAGATGGAAAGCTGTTAGTGAAATTCCTTGTTATCAAAGAGCTGTTTCTTGCCTTGAGATATTAAGATATTTACTCTATTCGTTTCATGAACACAGTTTAGAAACAGTGTGAAACAGCTATAATCGATTCCCCCCCCCCCCCCACCCAAAAAGAAAAACATCTCAACGGGGAAGCTGTTCCCTCCCGACTTTCACTCCCGGAACGGCGTTTCTATTTCCTCCATTTCCACCACTGCCACACAAGATGGCCGCTGTTCGATACGTAAGGTTTATACTTGATCACGGCAAGCCATACCAGCAAGCAGAAAGACAAGCAGCATATAGGCAAGCACACATACGTGCAATTAGGCGTGCAAGCAAACAGGTAGATGCAAGCATGCAGTTAAACAGACAAGCAAGCAAGCAATCAGACAGACAGGCAGGCACACAGACGTAACATGCAAGCAGCAAGCGAGCAAGCAGACGGACAGATGGACAAACAGGCAACAATTAATAACGATTTCCTTCATAGCCAGAGTGTACGGACTGAGTATATCACTTTAACGGTTTCTTCTATAATATAATATTTGCAATGCGGATTGAGGTCTTTTCTCTTGTTGGCAGTCGAGTATAAGGTAAACGAGTTAGTTTACAAGTGGGATGAAGAGATGCCAATCGAGTACCACAAGAACCACCTGAAATTGCCCCAGTACAAGATGGAAGGAAGTAGCGTTCATACATGCCCCAAGATACTACGAACAGGTGGGCAATGAATGGTGGTCGGCGGACAATGTGATGACGACTGCGACAACAACTATTACCGTATTGATGTACCGTGTCCTCTCTCCAACAGGAAACTACTCGTGCATTGGAATTAGACTCATCTTCAGCCGCAAGATAGGCTACTACATCCTGCAGACCTACATTCCGAGTGTTCTCCTGGTCGTCATGTCTTGGGTGTCGTTCTGGATTGAGATCAAGGGCTCCCCTGCCCGTGTGGCTCTGGGCGTGACCACCGTACTGACCATGATCACTACCACCAACGGAGTCAGACAGAATTTACCGCCAGTCTCTTACGTCAAGGTTTGTCTCTTGTGTTTAGCCCCGAACCACCGGTCGATTGTACGGACGTAGCAAGCGAGCTATCTGAACACGTTTCTTTCTGTTCGTCTTTGCAGGCTATAGACGTTTGGTTCGCCATCTGCCTCACGTTCGTCATAGGAGCTCTGCTCGAGTTTGCCTTGGTTCATTACTTGGTGGAGCACAAACCCGAGTTGAACGTGAAAGATCGTCTTCATTCCCTAAAGGTACAACCTCTGTTTTACATATCAATGACGTACAATAGTAGAGAGGTTATATGATGTCCTCGATAGAAAACATAAGATAATCAATCAACAAGATAATAACTTTTATCCCAAAATTATTTAATGTTCAATATTTAGGAAAGTAAGTCAAAAGAGGGCGCTAAACAGTCTTTTCGAAAGCCCACCCAACTTTGTGACGAACACGACAGCAGAGTGGTCGACGACGGCTGTGTCACTCTCACGGTTGAGGAAAGACCATCGGCCGTCTGCAAACGCGCCACCAACGGCAGAACGTCGACGAACGTCGACGAATACGCTCCTGCCGCCGTCGACAAAATGACCGAGTTCGAACGTGGAGACGTGATCGAATACCAAGGGGCCTTCTCGAATCACGCTCATTTCAACATGGAGACGTTGGGTGACCTCTCGGAAGGGCAGGTTGGTTGATTATAAGTGATGCAGACAATCTCTTTCGATCAAGAGCTACGGGTTTTACACCATTAGGGTCTGTATTGTGAGTAGAATTTACAAGAGGAAAAACACAGAAGCAAACAGGTACCACACATGATCTAACAGAGAAGAGCGAGTAATCAATACGGACCCACTCATGTCTCTTCGTTGCCATGGATACAATATACTCTTTAGAAAAGATCTTATTGTTTAGTTAGATGGGCTGTTCTTTCCGCAGATGACGGCGAATGGCGAAAGAATTACAGATGGTTCGCCACCGGTGGTGGCGCCCCGCATACTTGTTGTGACCGGCAGGTGTAACAGTGTCAAACGGAAACAGCTCTTCCTGAGTACCGGCAAAAGAATCGACCGCATCTGCCGCTGGGCGTTTCCCCTCGTCTTCGTCGTCTTCAACTTCATCTACTGGCTTGGCTACGCGAAGGAACCGGAAAAACCACAGTTCGTGGTCAATTGAGAAAGGGGTAACATTTGGGGACCAACTAAACTTCCAAAACAGAGATCAAAATTCCTCTCGGTGTAAACAATCGTATTCGTGGTCTACGATGGTCTAAAACCTTTGCTCGACCTAGCCCTAGACCCTCCCCCCCCCATAAGACCTCTGTATTTTGCAATGACAGTTCACATAGAAAGATCATTCGCGTTCGAGTGACCAAATCACTGCAATTATCTCGACCAAATGTTTGTTACTTTGCCTTCAATTAACCACATTTCATTTGCCAACTGAACCGCACTTAACCGTCCTTCGAATGGGACGTGAAGCCGTGTGACATGCATCCACGTTAAAGAACCCAGAATACTTATCCTGAAAGAGAAGGGGCATGCCCCGGTATGCAGTCTGCACCCCAATTGGATGCTATTGATATGTAAATAGTAATAATATTTATCAGTTTTATCGTCAATGGGTTTCTTCGGGCTTACGAGTGATTAAGTTCGCTTTTGAAGAATCCTTGGTTTTAATACCAAAAAAAAAAAAAATAATAATAATAATAATTTGCGGAAAATCTAACTGACAACTTGTGCCAAGACTACGGTTCCGATTGCGGTCCTCTGTTAATTATTAATCTTGTGGCTAACATTAGTGGCACCATTACGATACTCATTCCTCCATAGATCTTGAACACCACCTCGTAGTCTCCAATCATGTCCACAATCAAACCTATAACAACAACATAGAATGGTTATTAGGAAAAAACGTAAAATAAAAATAAGCCAGGTTATCCTAAGAATACTTAGCTCAAAGTTGTTTTTCTTTTTCATTAGTATCCATCTATACAGACTATATACGCTGGAGGCTTAGTAAGTCTTGCTTACTACGCATGGATAGGCAACTAGCGTTTCACCCTATCAAATCCGATTTCACCGAGCCCTTGGGCCGATGCCCAAAAATAATTTCATGACAGGCCGACGCCAGGGGGCCGCGTACGGTCCGAACGCACCAACTAAATGTTGGCAATAACGATCATCGATGGTGAAATTATGCCTACGTATCATACACGAAAAATACGAAATGTATACACGTCAAACACAATCAGATGACAGATTCTAGGCAAGTTTGGGTGAAATCGAGTACGGTGTAAATAGCCTGGTAGGACTCCATTTACGATTCGTATTGTTTGAAGAGAGGTCTCGCATGCCTTAACGGATATGGTTTACGAATATGTATACTCACGCGTATAGCAGGCTATATACGCGTTGTTACATTGTGTGAAAATACGGATACGCGGCACATATATAGTGATTGTGGTTGTAAGTTACTTCCACTAGCAAGTAGTACCTGAGATGAAACCACCAAATACTTGTCCCATACCAACGGCTAGATACGTCCAACCAAGGGCAGCCAGTTGACGCTCTTTGGCTATCCGATGTTGCATAATAACGAACGGAATAGGGTACATGTAACCGATGGCTATACCCGAGACGCACGACAGAACGGCCAGACCGACGAACGACGAAGCTAATACGGAATCCAACATACTCGATGCCGCCAGTACAAGGGAAGCTAGGACGAACAACATGTCCGGTGCGATGATGCCCTTATCGATCAGGAGACCGTTGGTTATACGAGCCGCAAAGGATCCTACCCCACCGTACGTCGAGAGCGAAGACGACAGCTGCTCGGAGTAGCCCAGGGCTTCGGCGTGTGGCACCAGGAAGAGGTACCAGCCGGTGATTACTGCCCCGGACAGAAAGAAAATGGTTTCATAGAGAAGAAAACCAGGCTCATGGACGAACAACTGCAAGTCGAAGCGTTCGCTCAACACGGAGAAAACGGTCTTACAGCATCTTGCTTCCGGATCGTCTTGGGCCGATTTACGTGTCCCTTTCTGCCCAGATTTCCTCTCAGTTTTGGGCAGACGTTGATATCTCTTTCTGCGCGCAGGTGCAGCGCGGGATAGCGGTCGCAGGAGAGCACCCGTAACGCAGAGATTAGCCGTTACGGAGCTCAGGATGAAGAGGGCGCCCTTCCACCCGTAGAGAGCGATCAGCCACTGGGAGAGAGGCGGCAGCGCCATCATTCCGAAAGTGCCTGCCGCAAAGGCGATTCCATTGACCGTTGCGAAACTATCAGGGAAATAGTCTATGAGCGGCTTGTACGATGGAACTAGGACTAATGCTTCGGCCATACCTGTGCAAATAACAAACGAAGATGTACATTTTAGCCAGCAAAGCAATTTGTTACAAACAATCCCAACTCTGTCAAGTTTCGACACGCATCGCTAAAACCGCGAGCTAACGTTTCCTTAGAACTTAGAAGGATAGGAATTCACACCTCGGTAAATAGCCAAAAGAAATACCTGTTTGCAAAAAAAATCTCTTGCGGTTACGTAATTGTTTTTTGTATTGTCTATCCGTACCACTAAGCGATATATAACACTTCACCCAACAAGACGGCCCCGTGGCCACGAATGACCCATTCAAATGCTATCATGCCAAACTTGACCGTCCGTCAAAACGGCCGCTAACCGACAGGACCTAGACTGGTTTTATTCTGCTTTACGTACTCGCTATGGAGAGCCACGCCGTGAGTTGCAGCAGTGTCGATGACGTAGGTGCTCCTGCCGTAGCCATGGTCATTACAGCGCCACCAGCGATGACAAGTGTTCTTGGCTCGAAGTACGGCAATATCGCACTGGCCACCGGCGCTAAAGATGGATTTAAATTTAGTTGTTGCATGTTCACCTTCGAAATACGGTTAACCTCAAGTTTACTGACATAAACCCCCAAAATATTTTACCTAAGAACATACTAGTTCAGATTTGTTATTATTAAAGTTTATTACAGGAAATGTAATAATTTGTTTTAGTTTACGCCGCTTTAAAATAGTTTCGTTTTTTACATGTACTAACAGGGACAAATACTGTTAGTGTTTATGCCGTTAAACCGTAGTACAATTAGGGTAACAAATTATTGAACAAATTAGAAGAAGACTTGGCAGTAATAGCATGAACCTATCATGACCCCGGTTCTAATCCTACTTACTGCACTGGGATCCAATTTACTTTGGCCGCGGATATTGTCACGGACCACCTCGGCCGTGCGGCGCAGCGTCGATGATGTACCAACCAGTCAGGCGCTGATTCAGGGGGAGAAAGAGGGTCCAGGGGATTTGGACCCCCCCCCCCCTCGAACGCCGACCATAATCTTTCATGTTAAACAAATCTGATTGCCTCCCCCCCCCCCCACCCCCTTTACAAATTCTGGATCCGCAACTGCCAGTACTTACCAAAGATCGAGCACAAGCTGCCGTAGATACCCACAGCCAACCCCACAGAGGCGACAGACGTCCGGAAGTCGGCTACAAAATACGGTATGAACACTCCCATAGTTTTGAACAGTCCAAGTGTTATCAAACTCCCGCCAGCTTTGGAAATTAAAATCATCCACCGCCAATGGCGAGGCGGCTGACACCGGCGGGCGTTTGCACCAACCTTGGGTGATGGTAAGTTCTCGAGAGCCATGGTCAGTGACACGGCTACCGGTACTCAATTATGAGTAGGTCATGGCAAGATGAATATGATAGCCCGATACTGTATTTTTTACTTCGAAGACTTTCTAGTTCGGATTATTTAAATGCTCAAAATAACGTAAATTAAAAGCGTCCCCCAAAACCTACGAGCCTATATCTCCAGTACTATAACTCAATACCAAACGTATTACTAGTACCCAGGCTGGGGAAACTGAAAGGCCGGGTATATACTGTGAACATCCACAAAGGATCACATAAAAACATTGTTCACAGCACATAATAGTGGTTCACGTAGCCTGAATACATGTAATAGCAGTAATGAAAGACAATACCTATTCCAGCGGAACATGTAGATCTAGCAAGACAAATTCTTTAGGACAACCTGAGCGTAACTTTCAGGTTCTAATATTCTTTGTTAAAGGGAAATATTCTGGAGGCTAGTTTCATCAGTTTGGTGTTGGCAGAAATTTAGTTTCGGAACTGAATTAACGAAAATTAACCAAGTCTACTAAATTAAATATTACAAAATCTGTCAACCGTTTACTGGATATCAATTTTTTCTATAATGCTTTAGATTTGTACCTCCTTAAAGGGGCGTAAGTAAATGTAGAATTAAGGCGTTTAAAATGTGCATTGACATCCCCACAGTGCTATGCAAGGCTTAGTATTTTTTAACAAAGAGTGCCTAGTTATTATCGATCAGGAGCGAATACCGTACAACCAGCCTACGTCACCGCCGTATGCTTTGTTGGTTCGGCGGAGGACCATTTTAATTCAAGATTTTTAGACCGATAAGTACATTTGTTGCTAATTTGCTGCATGTGTGTAGGCAATTTTTTTTCACCAGAAAAGCAGTTATTATGGGCCTTTAATTTTATAATAATGTAGACTTTGTTTACACTACACGTGCACAACACATTGGGTCGTATGAATAAAAAGTAGTAAATTCTGAAAAGTATTAGCAAAAACTAAAAGCATAAACTTCTAAGTAAAAGCATTCAGTACCAGCATCTTCTTAAATCCGTATGAATAAACGTTTTCTTTTACTGCAAAGTAATCACTTAATGCTTTGGAGTAGAAACTTCTGATATCGAGCTGTCTGCCATGGCTGAATGGCTCTTAACAAAGGTTTCCCTTTGTGTTGTAACACCCGTACCCATTCACGTCCACCAACGCACACACACAGCCACACGCACAAAGCAGCATTTGACCGTAGCAACACCTGAAGCTGTTGTTTTGCAGTCAGTGCCCCTCCACGTGTTTCCCCTGAATGGTCCAAGAAATAATCAGCCATCCACTCTACATTCTCCTCTTCGAAACGGTACAGATGTTTATATTCAACATCACGACATTTTCTCCCTGGCACATACACTTTTATCTTGTGAGGAACATTCATAAACGCTGCAATTTCTTCAGACGTGTCTTTACGTCTGTGCCCAAGGTAGCTCTGGGGCTACCTTGCATTTTTTAGTATTTTCTCCATTTTATTCATATGGAAATAAGTAAACCCTAAAAGTAAAAGTAAATACTTTTCATGTAAAAGTAGATTCTTTTTAGTATTTAGTAAATACTTTCCAGTAAAAGCTTTTACTACCTTTTATTCATATGGGTGGTAATAAACACATGAAAAGAAAATACTAGTTTTTATTCATCCGACCCTATCTCTTCATTACATTATCATATTGTTGCGTATGTGTTGTTTTATGGTTGCCCAAAGCGCATTATGGAACGCCAAAGGACCACCGGCCGGTAACGGCGCTGTCTAGTCTGCACATGTTTACTGTACTAAAATACTGCACCAGTGCCAGTACAGTACAGCGGTACTGGAGAAATGGGGACCAAAACTAAAATAATTATCAATTTTAGCTCTGTACGTCGGCCGGCCCCCTATGCACACTTCAACAAACAACTACCCCTAGTGTGGGCCAATAGCTAGGTGGATGAAAAGTATGGGCCTGATTTCGTGAACAACTTCTTAAGTTCTAGGTAGTAAGTTGCACTGGTCCGTACTTAAAAGAGCATGTAGGCTAAACGTTCGTAGTGTATATTAATTCGTAAAACGAAGTGTTACTAGTGTGTTACTGTTAAGAACAGCAAATTGTTTTCATGTTAAATTTGACCGAGTCTTGCAATAAACAAGCATAGACTAATAAGTAACCTACCTATTGCTCCATTGGGCCGGGCCAGGGTAGGGTCCGGGGGCACTGGACACTGGGCTAGGACCTAGGTGACCGCTAGGGGAAGTGGTAGGGGCAGTAGTGGGCAGTACATGGGGCAGCACATGGGGCAGCTAGGAGAAAAGGGACATGGTGGACAGGCTAGTTGCTCCATACATACTATAAGAAGGTTGCCATATGTGAATACATCACCAGACAGATATCCTTAAAATACAGTACACTACAGTTCATCCAATAATTTCCAGTAAAATGGCTAAGTTCTACAAGAGCTGCATCCCGACAAGAAGAAGCCATCTTTGCCTTTGGTGTCCTGTCACTACAAGACAGCACACATGGCCCCGTCGCTTTCAACAATTCCTACCACTTAGTTGCCGCACCTGTTCATTTTCATCCTCTGACAAACCCGAGCCCCGTATCAACCCCATCCACATCAAGATGCTACCAGAACGTCTCCACCGGCACATCTTCAAGGGGAAGACGCGATCGGCGCCCACGGAAGAAGCCATTGATCGGAGTATCCGCCACCTCAAAGAGCACAGCCTGTGGGGTCTTGCAAGCGGTGACGCTCTCGAGGATGTCGATTTTAAGCTTCCGAAACTCTATGGTAGAAACATCGATGAGCATTTCCGCATCCTGGCGATGAAACAAAGTGACGCATACGCCAAGCTTGCCGAAGCGCTCACCGATACTCCACTGCCCCCGATGCCCGCCAAGTGGGCGTTCCGCGCTGGTTGGACGAGGTACTGTGGCAACGGCGATAAGACGGAGGTGGACTTTCCACAGGAGCAAGCGATCGTCTTTGACGTTGAGTGCCTCATGACTGGACCAACAGAGGGTCGGGTACCCACAATGGCAGCTGCTGTCTCAAGTGAAGCGTGGTAAGTATGGGGTAATGATACATCAACGGTACACACAACGGAGCTTGTAAGAGATATAAGGTCAACTGTGGAATAAGTAGCGGTATTATAATAGCGGGAAAATACAACTAAACTACGGCACTCAGTAGACCGCAAGCACCTCTGCCACACAGTGTTGATTATAACAAATGCCATTTATATACAGTGCCTGAATCAAAGCCGATAAGTTTTGGGAGCATTATGAAGTTTTGAAAACCGCTATGTTAAGAAACGGTCACAGCGCCCTCTCCTGTCCAATACAAACTCTGAAATGTAATGGATTGGAGCCTTAGAGCCATATCTTTACTTTGTAGAGGCTGGACACAACTGATGAAATCTCCGTTGTTCTTAGGTATTCTTGGTGCAGCGACCGCCTTATAGCGGACCGTCTCTCGCTGTCATCTCGTATCACACCGTCTGACCTCATCCCACTGGAGACCCCCGCCTCATCTACCAGACCTCCCCAGGAGACCACCTTTAGTGGTTGGCAGAAGCGACTGGTTATCGGCCATAACGTTAGCTTCGATCGGAGCTACGTCAAGGAGCAGTACTTACTAAAGGTCTCCATTAAATTCATAGCCACCAAATGCACATAACTAATCAACCCTGTGACAATGAGTGACATGTTGGTAACATCTTTATTTGAGTTATCTATGTGGCTAGAAAGAGCACAATGCCAGTTTCATTTTGATTTTTGGACACCTAGCACACTTCTGGTTAAAAAGACTGACTTGGGTTACCAGCTTTTGGTGATGGTAAAATATTCTTGTCTTTTTATCGTATATTAGGGCACCAAGACACGATTCCTGGACACGATGAGTCTACACATGGCTGTAGCAGGTATGACCACGTACCAAAGGGCCCTTTGGCTGGCCAGGCGGACGGGCAAAGGGGCGAAAACCCAGTATCTAGCCAAGAAAGCTGCCAAGAAGACGACTGGGCCCACTGTAAGTAAAATATATCGAGTCATACAGAACTAGGATTGTGTAAACCTGTTCCAGGAGTAATGCTCCGCGGTATGTTAGAAGCTCCTTGCAGATGGCATCCTCTGTCAGCAGACAGAAGAGAACACAGAGGGGGCTATCATTACAGTCCATAGGGGTGCACTGGAGACCATGTGGGCAGGGTGAGACCAAGTCTTGGTCTGACCGCTCTTACCTCTTGTTTGATCTCTCGACTATGCCATTGAAAACTCCAGTACACAGTCTTATCAGCCTGCTCTTTCCTCTATCTTTTATCTAAACTGTAGACACACAAGACCTCCCTATAGCAGCTATATTGTGTGTTGGGCCTTTGCCCGACCAGGGTTAGACCTTGATCTTACCTCTCCCCCCTCCTCCCCGACCCAATTTCCTACCCGATTGCTTCTATTCGATCCGTGCCTTATAAAGATGGCATTGTTTGATTCTGTTTGACGTTCAGTCAACTGAGTGGGTTGAGACAAGTAGCCCCAACAACCTCTCCGATGTGTACGCCCTCTATAGTCAAGATAAGGACGGTCTGGACAAGAGCCAACGAGATACGTTTGTCACAGGAAACATGGAGGAGGTCCGAGACAACTTTCAGGTGACAAGGAAAAGAATGTAACACTGGCAACGTATTGAAAAGATAAAACTCGGAAGTGTAGGATGTAATAAATATTGGAATACAACTGCTGATATTGTACTGTGTCAGTAACGACCTCACGTGGCAGTTGTTACTTCGACAAGGGGACTCAAGCCAGGCAGTTAATTACCTCTCACAAATCTAGAACATTCTTCATGGTATTCCCTTCAATTGGAAGGCTATGATGCGCTTCTTCAATTTGAGAGACTGTTTTGGTAATCACACAATAACCAACATATGATCTGGCTGACAGCATGTAGTGAGTTTTTCAGTGTGACTTGTGAAAGTCAATTCAAAAGAGACAATTCGTTTTTAATTACGTATTTGAGATGGTCAACTTCTATGCTTTCATTTCCTAAAATGTTATGCTTGCAAGACAATCGGGTAAATGTGGCAATGTTGAGTGCTGTTTTAAAGTCAGTTTCCCGCCAGTATGATGCCTATTTCGTGGTAGTATGAATTTGTGTTTCACCGATGACCAAATTTCTACTGAATTCAGAAATACCCAAATTTGTCTAAATTTGAAACTTTACTCTCTATGATAACAAGTCACATTAATATTTGTTCTATGTAGGAGTTGATGACGTACTGTGCCAAAGACGTCCATGCAACACACACCGTATTCACAGTGCTTCTCCCCAAATTTTTCCAAAGGTAATTCTCTAAATACCTAATTAATGAAACCATTTGTGACCCGCGACGACGAAACCCGCAACAAGTCGCATTTGGTGTTATGGAGTAACGGCTAGTCAAAGTTGGAACAGGGTTGAAAATCGTCC
>JAVCKS010002623.1:1386-12302 GCA_032273685.1 Pteraster tesselatus | reverse complement strand
AATAAGGTTCTCAATAAGGTTCTCAATAGGGTTTCTTCCGATTGTTTGTCCTATACCAGATGACGGCACAGAGCGAGGAACTAAAAGCCTCTAATGACATCTTAAACCAGGAGCGGTCTCTACTACACTCCAAGGTAGCTGGTGTCAATCAGGAACGAGCTGAGATGGGGATCCGTCTTAAGAAAGAACGGGAAGGTTGGGACAGAATGAAGAGTGAACTAGTCTCCAAACACAACACACAGCAGCAGGAGAATGCCAAGAAACTAGCCGAAATACAAGTAGGGATGTTGTTATTGTAAATAACACAAAGATTTAACAAAAAAGAGAGACGAAAAAGGCCGATAATGTTGTTATAAGAATTCACGATACCTTACCTTCAAATTGTCGTTACATCCCGCCCTCTATACTTTCCTTACTGATTTGATTGGCCAATGTTGTTACCACGATACTCTCCTTATAAATGACAAAGAAATAATAATTGTAGTTCTTGTGCCGATTAAGCCCCGTTCGAAATCATCGCTTAATAATAGCAATTTGCTCTACGGACTATTAACCCTCTTCAATAATATCCATGAAGTGTACAGCTAACGTTCTAAACATCTCGTATTTACATGGTTCCACGGTTTGTTGATCTCAAGATCAAAGTGTGTATCTTACAATACGAGCTGATACATTCCTAATTCGTGCTTCTTAACTTTTAACAAACGACCAAGTCTGCCGCGTCCTATCGAAAGGTTATACGAATGTTAGCATTTCCTGTCAGAAAGACTTCAGCCAGTGACTCATTCACACATGATGAATTGAGCATAACACATTGGTACCAGTTCGTTCATCGTAGTTATGTGCTTCAATCACACAAGACTTTAGTACACGTACATGTACAACGTGAAGCAAAAAGACTAGCTGCGTTTGTTACTAAAGATAGATTTATAATGAGGTGGGTTTATTTTTTGCTCGCGTGATTCATCAGAATTTGTAGACTGGCGAAGCCCATGCACGGGTCAACTTTAAGTTTTACAGTAGTAATACCATTTGATTTGATTAGCGGTAACACACTTATTTTGTCGGCCATGTTTAACCCCCATACATTACTCATAGTATTACTGGAAGTTTAGCATGTGAACAAAATATATATTTAACCAAAAGTGTATCCCTTTTTTTCTTGATAACAAAAGAAAGAGAGTGTAGTCCCAGCTAAACCGCATAGAATTAGCCTTCAAGATAGCAACAATTAAGTAACCCTCCTTACAATTGTTTACATTGAGACCTCCTTCTCGGCTAATCTCACCCCGGTACTTGCTCACCTTTTGTTTTCTTAATTCCCCTCCCCTTACTGCCTTCTATTCTTCGTGACAACCTTCCAAGGTCTTCATCATTATCTTTTGCTTGTCTCTATCCACCCAAAGTTCTTTCAATGCTGAGGTGGAACGGGTTGTGCACTCGTGAATAGTTTTGTTCGGGCGTCCTTTTGAAGGCAGTTATAGTCAGGATGCTATAGGGTTGGTCGCCTTTAGGCTCTCTCGTAGTTGAAACAAAATTTGCCGGGTTTTATTCACAGCACGAGTTTGAAGAATTTCAGCAGGAGAAACAGACACTCCAGCAGCGTACTGTCGACATGGAATCCTACATGACGACTCTCAAGACAAACGAGATAGAACGAGAAGAGAAACTCCAAGAGGCGGAGGCACGTCTGGACCACCTACAGGCCTCACACCGCGCCGAGTTGGCCAAACTAGAGAAACAGGTCGGTCTGACGTCATCGGAGAAACGAGTCGAATTGGACGAGAGGGATCTAGAGGTACGGTCCAAATCCAGACAGTTGGAAGAGGTATTTGCTAAAGTAGAACTCATGGAGCAAGAGTTAGATCAGAGTCGAGGTACCATACACGCCCTGGACGACCAGCTGCGCGCGCAGGAGGATTCTAGGAGCAAGGAAAAAGCCGAACTCATCAAAAGCGCCCGCAATGGTGAGGATGAGCTCCGCAGTGAGAATACCCGACTGAACAACGAGATAAGAGATCTACAGGCGAAGTTGACGAGTCGGGAGAAGGACTGGAAGACGGAGAGAAACGAACTCCAAGAAGCTCTGGAAAAGTTGAAGTCGAGCCTGAAGGCGAGGGATGCCTCGTGGGAGAGCGACCGGTCTAAACTGGCCACTGACGTGAAGTCGCTGCAGACGACGCTACTGAGTCGAGAAGACTACTGGAAGGTGGAAAAGACACAGTTTATGACGAATTTGAACGAGTTGAGAGGGAGATTACGGGAGGCAGAGATGGCGTCTGAGAAGAGGATTGGTGAACTGATGTCACGAGTGGAGGCGGCTACAGAGCTGGTAGAGACCCACAAGGTTAGCGAGGCCAAGTTTAAATCCGAGAGGAGACGACTGCTCAAACAGGTACGTGACAGCTTCATTTTAACTACTTCTTAATCACTAAGTTGTAGGGGATTACTTATGTAATAATAGGACAGGTCTATATTTTGAAAAGAATTTGACACATCGTTTCAATTTGGCTCATCCATAACATCGAATGTTTAAAGTAAGCTGTTATTTGTCACATTGTGAACATCGAAGGTTTGAAGTAAACTGTTGTTCGTCACATTGTGAACATCGAAGGTTTGAGGTAAACTGTTATTCGTCACATTGTGAACATCGAAGGTTTGAAGTAAACTGTTATTTGTCACATTGTGGCTTCGGATTCGGCTACAGCTTCAATTGTTTGATGCCGATACCACTACAGCAGGTTGTTATCTGTATGTATATGACACATAAGCCAGAGACATAGTAGCAGTCAGATTTTGATTCGAACAATATCATATCCTAGATTGACGACAAGGCCTCCGATCTTAAAGCGGCTAACAGAGAGTTAGAGCGCCTCCAACGTCAGCTTGAAAACCAAACCCGACGGGTCGAGAACGCCCGCATCGACATCCAAACCCAGTTTGAACGAGATGAGAAGATCTGGAAGGCGGAGATCTCCGCCAGTCGCTTCAAACTGGAAGCAGAGAGTAAATACTTCAAGGAGGAGTTGTCAAGGTTACAAGCGAGGATTGAAAGCGAGGCTAAGGAGAAGAGAGACATGCAGCGTGACCTCGAGACCGCTTTGAAGGATGCCGAAGAACAGAAGGTGATTGCAGAGAGGATGGATACAGGGAGGGTTATAGCTCAGCAGACAGCTGAGAAAGAACTGCTATCGGTGAGTTGATTGCATCGTGCTCCATCTTTGTCAAACAGTCAATAAACATATACAGTAGTGACCTTATATAGTGACCTTATATAGTGACCTTATAGTGACCTTATGGTGACCTTATACCTGTACACCTTTATCTTTACCTAATATGCAATGACAATTGTAAGGCTAGGATTGCTTTATCATCTTGATGACATTTTACTCTTTGTAGTCCAAACGATCAAAGCAGTTGATGGAGGAACTACAGCGTGATCGACGGGAGTTAAACAGCCAGTTGACGGTGGAGCGAGAACGCTGTGACACGCTACAGAATAACCTCGCTGAAGGCCAGGCTTCGTGGGATATTAAAAGGAATGAATTACTTGCCAAAATAGGAAGGGTGAGCAGTATATTTGGTGATGGTTACTCCGCTGTTTTGGTTTTGAATTAAGAAACAGGAAGTCTAATATCTTTAGATCAAATCTGTTTCCGTTTCGATTCAAAGCTCGAGCAGCAGACCAAACTCAAGAAGGTGAAACTCGAAGACCTACAAATGCGCCTCCAATCCGCCTGGGATATCGAAAGAGCAGACAACCGACGGCTGGTAGCAGAGGCTAACAAGAGCTCAATGGAATCTCGTCGGCAAGCAGAATCTCGCGAAAGTAAGTGGCACCGCGAGTTCAGTGCCACTCAGGAGAAGTTTTCCAAGGAGAGAAAGGAATGGGAAGAGGATAAACGGAAACTGTCTGATGCGATCAAAGAGGTAAATCAAGGATAATGTTATCAACCGGTATTAGGGAAGATATAAAGGTAGCGAAGGAAACTACTCTAGGTCAATAGAGGGATGTCCTATAAGACATGATATCACTGTATGCTCACTACTAGCTCTGGCTACTTGGAGAAATATTTAGGCAAACAGAAAGTCTAACTGGGTTGGAATCTAATCTGCTTTTAGAACCTAGTTATTTTGTCTAATACAATTCGATATGTGACCTTTAATCCGTGAACCTTTAACCTTTTGAAGCTTGAGGAGCAGATGCAGATAATGAAAGACATGCAGAAGCGAACCAGTCAGCTGGATACCCGCTACCAACGTGACAGGGAACTGTGGAGAAGCGAGAGGGCTGACTTACAGAAACGGCTGCAGGGAAGTTTGACTTCTAGACGGTTGGAACACAATCGAATTGAGACCATGATTAACGAGGTACTATAGGAAAAAGAACCACATCATTGTATAACACGGCCCAAGTATTGCTGTTATTTAGTACATTTCTTCTGACAGCCAATGAAATATGCTGTTAAATACCACTGCTAATTATTCATTTGTAATATTATTGTGTAAACGGCACGTGATTGGTCTTGTAGTTAGTTATTTTTAACAGCCAATTAAATTGGTTGTTAGATAGCTTGCTGAATTAATTGTTTAAGCCCTAGATACTCGCGCTGTTGTGATATTTCTAATTTATGTTTGCTGGTTACCTTATCGATTAATGTTTATTTTGTTTATTTTAACAGTTGCAGAGCCTAAAAACGATGGGCACGTCTGTTAAACAGGTACGATTACATGTACAATAGTCAGTCGAAATACAATTCAAAGGAATCAATAACGTGTGGTATCTAATAGGCCTAATGTGATGGGTTTCATCTGTGGTTTCACTTATATCGTTTAACCACTGATCTCTATACGCGAGATTTACCCCACTAAAGTCAGCGCAGGTAGGAATTTCAAGATGGCGCCCGCTGACTTCACCCAATAAGGCGTCTTCACTTTAGATGAGTTGATTTCCGCCATGGTTTACATCTATAACATCACTCTCATACTTTGACATACCAACCACCATCCGTGTGTGCCATCTGGACTACTCTTGGGGATGAGGTTGCGTAATTATAACATATTTTGTTTTCAGCAGATACCAGAGAATATTAATCCACCGTGTAGCCATCAACGGCCGGATATAGACATGGAACCACCGACGAAGGGACTACAGGAGCTAACTGTAAGTTTGAATGACACCCGTCAACATTGGAATCGAGGAAGGTGTGGGGAAGTGCCTTAAACGCTGGTTTAATTCGCTAGTTAAAGATCAGGAAAGCACAGCTTGTCCCAGGAAAGTACAATCGCCAGCAAATGTGCCTTGTCTGTTACAACGTTTCAGATCAAAGAAACCAAAGCCTACAGCGACAAGGCTATGCCCCACAGACAAGAGAAGAGCGACCTCATACGACGAATGCAAGAAAAGGTGCCCGAGCATGACGGGAATGATGGTGATGCCCATGCGCAAGAAGTGCCTGACGTCATCAAAGCGTCAGATAGCATGATGGTTAAGAACGCGTTTGACGAGGTTCTATTTTGATTTTGGTTATTTTGGGCTTTTACTCAGGTGTACAGATTGCATTTTGTTGATGAATCTACGAGATCTAGACGAGATTTTGTATTTCAATATGTACCCTTTTTTTTATCTGAGTCAATTTGAACACCTTTAAGCTTTAAACAAGATCATTAACCCACGGACTAGAATGCAGCAAGTTATGGGTTCGATCTCAGTAGATAGACCATCCTATATATCCATCCGCTATATTTACACATGACTATCGTCCTACAGAACGCCGTGTGTAAGTTAAGTGCAAAGATATAATGGTAAAGGTTATTCGTAGTTGTGATAAACAGTATTATCCGATGTAGTCTCACGATGTAGTCATCGAATGGGAACGCCGACGTTTCGACTGCGTGCTGCTAGACGGCGGTGCTGACAAGGACAGCACGTTCCAATTTGTTGACTACATATCCGATCGTGAGACATAAGATAACATTATAGTGCAAAGATGCAGCAATGATTGAGGAACACACCCACTCGAGCCTAATATTCCACGATCAATGACGATTGTCTTGTCATATCTCCATATTAGTTTTTCTGTGCCATGGCTCTTTCGTAGTAGTCCTTGTTTTACGATCTACCTTCCAACTTCCCTCCTCCCTTCCAATCTCTCTAATTACCACATAAACCGTCATACTAGAATGGCAGCACGTAGCGTGTCTACCAGTTCATCCAAGCTGGTATACATTAAAGTAGTGGGATTAGCCTGGTAACCGTCCTTATGTTCATTTTCATTGCAATGTTTAAGTCTAAACGTGCGATAACGCTCCCTAAAATCGTAAATGAATCTGGTAACTTTAACAGTGTTGGGAGACAGTCTTCACTGCTTATAAGTACAGCTTAACCACTTGTGCACTGTTCGTGTAGGCACTGGTTTGGTTATTACTCGATGCTCTATGTAGATGTTCGTTGGTATCTAGTTATTGTCTCGCTGGTACCCCACCAGCCGTTATGACTCCCTTGAGCCGTAACGGGACGGAGAGCCGTCTCCACACTGTGGACTCGGCTAAATCAAATACATGTGGGCCTTAATTAGTAACTAACATTAGCTGGCGGAAGTGGATAAATAATCGAGAAATGCACACTGAAACACACGCTAGTTCTGACATACTTTGACATTTAAACCTAGAATTGCCTGGGGGTCCTTAAAATTGAATTCAAAAACCGTACTTTACAATGAGACATTCTCCACAGTATGTTACTGCCTGTTCACGCACCATGCCTGCTGAATATTATTATTTGCTGAATGCATCTAGTTTTGGTTTGCATGTCCGTGTATCATTCTACAGAACATCTTAACGAACAATTTCACAATAGTTTTGATCACGGAGCATTTATGTTTGGATATTTTTTGTTGTAATTTGTGTACGTATGAGTATGAAGTCACAGATTATCAGATCACCTCAGTCTTTTTACAATGTGCCACCGTACTTGGTCGCACCACAATCCGTGGTATAACATCAAGTGGCCGTGGTATATGGACTAAGCTTGCTCATTAACCAAAGTGAACAGAAACAACTAATCTTGTAGCTCCATAGAGGGCGGTAGATTCTAACGGTAGATTTTAACTGCGCATGCACTAACTCATCCATGTTTCTCTTCCCCCCTTTCATCTACTCACGCGCACTAAAGGTGACCACGTCGGAGAAAGATTACAGGTAATTATTGAATTTCTTGCTTCTTATGGATTATGTCTGATATTTCTTTCCGTTGGATTTGGGCGTTGCGGCTATGTGTGAAGGCATTGCGGAGGATTGCGTTGGTTCAGGATGATCTAGCTTGTTATCAAGTCCGATTGGAGAATGCCAGTCAACCCAAGAGGTAATCGGTACGACAATCGTGGATTGTAGAATAGAGACATCGTGACGACAGAATAGGAAACATTGCAGCAGCCAAACAGCGGTTCAACATTCATGAATTTTAGACTATTCATTTGTTAAATTCGCAGGTGACTTTAAAGGGGGCGATGCGTTAGACGCGCGCGTTATACGCGGGCATCATACGCGCGCATGCGCCTAACACGATCGTGCCACCCAGGCCTAGCGCGCACTGCAATATCCGTTTACAAACTGTAAAACTATTAGACCGCAATCGACTTTGCCCACGTTCAACTCCGGCCGTGCGGAGAGCACGGGTATCTGCTAGTAACCATTGGTTTAGAGTGCTGTGTGGTGTTTCTCTAACTGTTTACTGTCTTTGCCCTCAATTCAGATCCAAGTCCCATTCTGACGTAGCCAAAGCTGCCTCTGTGGTCCGATACTCCAAACCCGTGTGCCAACGAGCCAGACAATATGAGGACAGCACCAGCAATAAAACTACAGATACGACGACATCGGTACAGATACTCACAAGCGACAGGCCGACGGTAGAGGGGGGAACATCGCTAAGCCGAGAGGGCAGCAGACCGTTTACGCGAAGTGTCGAGATACTTACGTCATCTCCAAAACCGCGAAGGAAGAACTCTCCCGAGAAGACGAAAGCGAGGGCGCAGACGCCAGAACCCACCTCGTCCTCTCGGGTGCTGACATTGTCCAATCAGCCGGTGTATTCTACACCGACGTCCGATCCAGGTGCGATGTCGCCGTTGGCTATGTACACGGATGACGGGAGCGATCGTGGTAGTAACGCGAACAGCAACTCAAACTCCGCCTCCTCGTCTCCGTCCGTTAGCGACAAACAACGCGAATCAATTCCAGGGAGATACGCCACCAAACCTGTAGTCTCAAAGTTTGGACGATTTGACGGCCAAATAATCCTACGAGAGACCGAGCGAAAAAGTTCGCCACAATCGTCAGACTCGGAAACAAAAGTCGAAACGGACTTGGAAAAAAGACTAGTTGAAAGAGAGAAGAGTCGAGTGCGGTCGACGAAGAAGATGTTCGAGCAGAATCTCACACGAGGAGCCGGTACTCTTCCAAACCGTTCTATATCCCCAAGACGGGAGTACGACGATGCTTCTGATGATAGCGACGATAGAGAGAGACATACGGATAGCGAATTGTCTTCACGAGTTAAATCAACACCGTCTGAACACCGTAATGGTGTCACATCCTCTTCACCCGTTATGGCTAGTGCGCCCTCTGGCCTTGATTCTCAAAGTGCCACCGCGAACGCTTCTACCTCCAAGACTAGTCACAGCCGGAGCCAACAGATTGGTCCAACAAGTGCTTCCAACAACTCCAACGGGTCATCGTCGGGACCGGACCAGCAGCCTATCAGGGGCAGTGTTTCGGCACCGGGCATCAACAAGGGACCTACTGACCCCGGTGGCTCTCCGAAGCTTCCCCGGTCGATATCTAACTATCCCTGCGCCCCACTTGGTTTCCTATTGCCCAAAAAAATAAACGAAGTTCACGTTGCTAACAAGAACTCTTCCGCGGCTCCCCAACCCTCTCCGCCGCCCCAACAACAAGCCCAGTCAGCTTGGAGGCATTCAACAGCTGCGACGAAAAACTTTAACATCCCTCTTCCACCGTATCCAACTTCCAACAACCAACATGCCGAAAATATCTCCATTATCCCGGGCCAACTGCCGAGAACCAAGAGCCAGATGCAGGCCAAGGCCAGGCCGGTGTCAGACGCTCCGCTTCACTACACATCATCCGCGAGTAGCGAAGGTGACTCGCCCAATACGCGAAGGAAGAGAATCTCCCCTCGATCAGCTCGCGCTAACTTCTTTTCCGACCTACCCCCGAGCCTCTTGATGCAACAGCAGCATCATTTACAACAACAGGTGTTAAAAACGACAGGAAACAGCCGAGAGCCGAGTAATAACAACAATAACAATCCACACCGACCATCTCAACTCGGTGTCCGCAAGAACACTGAAACAGTTGGTGGCGCTGTTGCGACTCAGACTAGCCCTAAGACTCACTATCCGCCCACAAAGAGCTCTCCATGGAGTGCAGCTCCTGCTAAAACCATCTCCCAACATCACTCTAATATTAAGACCGAAGAGCGCAGGCATACTACAGTAGAGACTCAGGTCACGAGCTCCAAGCGCCCATCGGCAGCCGTGTCGCCTATCCGCAGAGTTACCCCTCCCGCTAGTAGCGCGGTCTCGCCTAAAGTCACCCGATCCTCGATAGTGTCTAACAACAACAGCAGTAAGAAGCGAGCCAAGTCGGCCGATGGACCACGGAGTGCCTCACCGCGTAGCGTGACGTTCGCTAGCTCCCCGACCGGCCCCACCTCCAGCCCGCCCAGTCCACTCAAACCGAACACTACCCGTGTGACGGTTGTTTCCTCCAAGAAAACTGTTAATAAAGTCGAGAAGTGTTGCGTTAAGGTGAACTCGGCCGACAGAGGGAATCCTCCGAGTGTCGCCGAGAAGCCTCGACGCGTCCCCACTACTGAGGTGCCATCAGTGAAGCCCCGAGGCATTCCGACTGCCGGTGCACCACTCAAGCCGGCTCCCACCGTCACGTTCGACGAAATGGTAAGCACATATTGATAAGGTCTTTAAAAATGTAGCGATAGATTATGTGTAAGATTCGTATAAAACCTATTATTACACGCACAAAATATAATCTTCCTAAACTGACTTTTAGAATCAAGTTGACAAAAACGTACGTAGTTTAACACAACCACCAATGTCCACTGCCTAATCGCGTCGATTTGTTTAGACCAAAACGACTGAATTCCACCACGTCACCGAATGATTGAATCTCTGATCGATCCCTTAGTTTTGTCTACTCTCATTCATCTTAAAACGCAGCATCTTTCCATGCCGTACTTGTCCCTTCATTTTCAATTCACTATAATAATATAAATATTAAGTTTCATAAATTTACAATTACAGTTGAACACTTTCATGAGTTGATACTAACTTTCGTTTTTTTACCTCTTTCGTCCGTTTGTTTCCCTTCTAATTATGTGCTCGTTTTTCTAACCCTGTCGATTGGATGTACCCCGCACGCTAACATCTTCTTTGGGCCATTTGTTACTTGTATTTTCATCCTATCTTCAGTAGTAGCAGCATAGTACCTTAGTATCTGCTATAGCATGCACACCGTTATATGCTGGAGCCTATATCTATTTCCGTTGTCATGGTTTTTGTAAAATGACGCATTTATTATCGACAAGAAAAACAAAACCAGTTCGAAATATATATTCGAAATATATTCGAAATTCACTGTGGTTTGGAGAATCTGTCATGACCAGTTTGAAATGTTCAACATCGATTCACGCGAGTACAGCTTTTGGTTAAAAATTATTGTCTGAATCGGTTTGGGTTTGTTTCTCAGTCGAGTTTGAAATCTATAATCGATACTTTTCCTGTTTTGTTTTTACAAAGTAAAGCGTGGTCAATAGAAATGAGCTTTTAACGCAGTTTCCTGTGGGCTGATTACGATTTGTGTTATTACGCTAACCG
>JAVCKS010002613.1:0-13526 GCA_032273685.1 Pteraster tesselatus | reverse complement strand
TATGCCAATTATTTTCTCTTTGGTGTGGATTCTCAGGTCCATTCAACGCACAGAGCATCTGAAATTGCTTTTATTTAATTCAAGATCACGAGAAGGCCGTTATAACTTCCCTTTTGTTCACCATTAAACCAAAGAGGTAGATCGAACAACATTGTAAACATTTATAACCCAACTCTCTATACGGCTGATAATCCGCGACACCCAAACATCTGAAGTTGCGGTTAAGGCAGTTGAGGTCTTCACTTCCACGTGTTCGGCTGAATGAATATAAATAGCAAGTGCCGTTTTTGATAGCAATTTTTGGAGGGGAAATCATGGTCATCGATTGTAGAACCGAGTTACTCCTCAAAGGGGGGAACCGCGTGTCTGCCTTGGAATAATGCCATAGTTTCCGTCTCGTGGTGGGCCGTCCTCGCGTGGCAGATACCCATGTTGATTTATCGCGTTCGGTTCGAATCGGCCGTACAAAGGTCACCGCGCAGCTACGCCTTATCTTTGACAATGACGGATGCTCCTAAGTAGACAAGGCACCAACGGGTGTGATGATTAAGGCTAATCTCTCGTCTGCGACAGTCTTTTTCGCAGAGACTATAAAAATATCAAGCCGCAAGATCTGACCCCATCTCGCAGAGCGAAACCAGATACAGCAACTATTGGGTCTAGTCTATATACGGATGCCCGACAGCGTATTATTTGATGAAGGATTATGAACACGAAAGTTACAGAATGTTACGCTGAAACAACAAAGAGACACTTCATTAGAGGTTAATTAACGCAGACAGAAACACGGATGATATCGACCCAGGCATGTCTCTCAGTCTCACATGATTTACTTTTATTATACGCGTAATTATTGTTTGTGTTCGATTAGGCTGGGGTTTCAGTTTAGATAACGGTTGTAGTACAGGCCCGTCGAAAGTCGGGACGTGAGTAGGTCTTTGCAGACAAGCACGGCTGCTGTTTTCTAATGAAAGGGGAACGGCTGATATGTGCAAGTAACCGGGAAAATATCCTTAGGGATCAGTGTTGGCGCCAAGGCCCCCCCCCCCTCCTTACTGTGTGCCTCCGCACTTCCACGATGCAGTATTATGTTGCCATTTGCCAGTAATGTGGTCCCCCCCCCGAAATAATTATCTTGCCCCCTGAGAGTTTGCTCTAGCACCGAATCTGGGGGAGGGGGGTTGCACACCGCCCTTACAAGTTTGGACAAGTATTTTAAACTTGGTCAGTCATAGCAGCAAACTTTGTGGATTGTACGTTGTAGCCTTCAATCCAGAGACCAGTTCACCTACGGTCAATCGAGGGGGTAAACTGGCAAAAATCAGCCTCTCTGGACAAATCAGTATTAATAGCTAAACTCTATTAATAATAGGGAGAGAAACAAGGGGGCCATAAATGTAGCAGCGGCTTCGGAAATGGCAAGGTTGTATAGGAGGCGGCTAGACTGAGAGTCTAGCCCATCACATCACACAGCGCACACATTGACCGAGCTATTTGCATCAACGCCCAAGGAAAGATACACTGGGGAGGAACAGATTATTGGGCGATGGGATTTCGCTGACTAAATTCCAACAATAACAGTCTTTTTGTGTATACCATGTTACTGATTGAAAGAACGATTAGCCAACACAAGTAGTTAAGATATGTGGCTTTACAGTAAAAATATATACACAGGTTTCTATTTCGGGCTGCAGACATGCGGCCTTTTAACTGGTAATACCATCGAAGGACAAAACAACAGCGGTACAGAGTCTTTCTTCCGCCCACGCTTTCCTCTTTTTAGGTACCCATCTATGCCGATGAAAACCGAAAAATAACGGTATACAATGACTTGCTTTCTCTGCCTACTGTTCCTTCTCCGTGGTATGCCTGACGATATTACTGGATCGGCATTTTGAAACAAGATATGACTGTATACATCAGCGGGGGTTCGCTGCACTTAAATAATGTAAGAAAACGCAAACGGGAAAACTTTCTTGGAAAAGTATTAATCCCATATACCCGCACCCACGCGCCTCCGCCATGTTGTTTAGAGTAAAATCCAACCGCAGCACAAACCGACAATCGGCACTATTGTTCCCAACCCAACCATCGCCACCGGGCAGGAGGTTAATTGCGATCGGCGATAGCTCACCAGCCGGGAAGTGAGAGGAGGAGAAGGAGGGGAAGTGGACCTTAATCACGGGTCAGTGACCCCGAAGCGCCCTCTACGTGAAATGAATGCTTGCGAGCACAGTTGGCGTAGCGATGACATACCAAGGTCTGCTATTGAACCGACGGCTGTTTGCGGTTGATAAACAAACATTGATTCGTGCATGGGGCGCATTATTTTGGCTGAAGGTTTTTGATTTCGGAAGGACAGATCCATTTCTCTGCACGCGCTAAGCTTGTGGGTTCGGGTCTCTCAAACAAGCAATTTGTATAGATACTAATGGCCCATTCGGGCTAGTTATTGTGATGATGTCCACAATTCTTGAGAGTCTTGAGGCCGCCCTTCACGGACGGAGCCCCCTTGTGGATTAAAAGTTCAACAACCCGTATTTGTAAATTTCGAACAAACAACAACCAAGAACAACCCACACAGATGAAACACGGCTTGGACGTGTTCAAGTCGTAAATAACTTCAACTGGAAACCATTAACATTCCTGTTTCACACTCTGTACAAGCTATAGCCCGGCCTCCTCAACCTAACTACTAACTAGTACTAGCCCGAAACGTGAACAAGCGGTGTAAAAGAAAAACCTCAAAACAAGACATGGTCGTAAATTAGCCAGCCACTATTACGAAGCATCTGGTAGTCTGGCGCCAAAGTCCAAGGGTACTGCGAGCGCCGCCAGAATTAACAATTAAAACAACTAGGATATAGGGTCACGATTAGTGTTTGCACTTTAAACTTTTGTAAAAACGAAAAAAACAAAACCGCACAGGCCGCAAATGACTATATATTTCCCGCATGCATCGGCCAGCAATTTATAAGTACTCCAACGCAAACAATACTATTTTTGACAAGATTGAATGTTTAGAAAACAACCTATTTGCAGTGTATGAGTGTTTGTAGTGGTATACATGGACATTGTAACTGATCTAACGTCAAATATGCTAGCAATGTGCACGGTTGTTGACAGAGCAAGAAACTCGACGAACAGCAACAGGTTTTCCCAAGATGATTTTCCCAATTGACGATTGCAATCTTAAAATGTTTACTTTTGAGTATTTTTTTTTTTACAACCATAAACATTCAGCCACGAGCAGAGAGAGAGAGAGGCCCCAAGTGTCTCGCCCAAGAACACGAACACGATCGACCACGGGACAAGCCCTCGCCAAAATGCTTCAACCCAATAACATTTCACATCATGGACGCTTAGGCTTATTATTCATGAAGTGAAATCAAATATGGCGCCATCACTACCACTATTTTACAGGATTCCCCAGAGCAAAAGCCCCAAACAGGTTGTTATCCCCCCCCCCCCCCACTCACACAAAAAACCGTACCTTAATCACATTAGCGTTCATCGATTGTGCATGCATGCCGGGGTTCACTTGGCATGAACATTTGCAACACGTGTTAAAGTTGTTTAGGCCTATTAACTTGATTAAACGACGGGGCAGGGGTCGTTCCAGTTGTCAAGGTGAGCGAAGCTGAAGAGGAGGCTATAAAGAACACCGAAAGGAGCCAGATGACAGCCTGGGTTTTTCCCAGGCACGTGTTCTAAGTAAACGAGTGGTTCCCAACTAGCGAAGTTCTTATTATCAAGTTGCAATGATCTCTCGATCTTTCGTATCCACCGTTTTAGGGGAGTTGATGCGGTCTTTAAACCACCACAACGGTCTGTACCGATATGCTGTTTGCTACGCTCGCCGCAAGGGGTTATGCATCGGTAGAGGGCGTTACGGTTTGAAATGGAGGGAGGGGAAAGTCCAGGACAGGGAAAAGATTCACAAGGTCGGGTAGGGAGTGAAAGCCCAATGCACAGTCCTGGGATACGAACCCGGGTCTGAAGGCTAGCAATGCAACACGACCCCACCTGGTCCCTTTAAACACTTGTATTTCCCTCCACGGCGAGACCGAGTCACAGCGCTGTCCGTGTAGAAATCAGCTTTACGGGGAGTGTTTGCTAAAAGATCGCGGCGAACACCTACGGCGACCATCGATCGTGTAACTTGCTAAATGTTTGCGTTATAGGGATGTGGGCAGAAACGTGCAAACAACAAAACCACAAAAGGGGCTGTTTTCTGAGAATCAAAAGGCACCCACTGGGCCCATTGTTTACTGCAACCGTAAACCAACAAGGGGTGTGATATTCTGCCAAATTATAAGATTAGGAACTTAAGCACGGGTGTTTGGCGCTTCCACTGTGCTTTCAACGCGACGTAACGTGAGGTTTGTGCGCAAGTGTAAAAGTTGAATATATCCCAAAAGGCCCAAACAAAACGAAACTCAAAAATCAAAACAAATAGCTTGAAAACGACGTAACGAAGTTGGTCGCTACGAAAACCTATTATACCGGTAAGGTGACACTAAAATTGGAAGGGTAATTGAACATTATGCAGAGAAAGCAGAGGCCAATTTGCTCTTGCCTCCGGGGCCAGAGGGGACGCCGAATCTCAGGCCCACGAGGGCAGGTAGCCCAAAGGTCGTGGTAACCTGTGAGGGCAGGTTAGTCTCGATTCTAGCCTCACATTCCATGATTGCTGCTAGTCACCGCTCCAACAAGAAAAAAAAGGCTAAAACGATGTTTAAAATTTAAACGTGTAGATTAAATACGACAAGTCTTAAGTTGCCCGAGAAGAGGCTAAACCAACGAACAAAGACCAGCATCTCATGTGATCAGACAACACTAGCTCTTCTGTCCCCGGTATTATTAACCAGAATCACTTTTTTCCCAAGGAAATCCATTACAGCGAGACCACAAGAGGGGAGAACACAGGGTTTAAACTTTACCCCCTTCCTTCTACCGAACATCGCCCACGGCGGAGACACCGCATGCACATCGCCCATAAAACTGGATTTGTGACACATCTGGCGTTCTCGTTGCTTTACATCATAAACATCCATAAAGTATAGGTACCGGTGATTCTCGTTTGTTTTAACCCTCTGCACATCGCTAACTCCAGCCGCTAAATTATCTAGAAATACTTCACTTAAAAATAGCGGTGTTTTCATGCGTAATGGCAGTATAATGGATTAATTTCAGTAGCGCGCTTAAGATTCAAAGGAGGTAATATCGGTGGTGAAGGCACAACTTTCTATCAAAATCGTCCATAATATTGAGAGCTTTCAAGGATGCTATACAAAGACGCATCAATAACGCCACCTTGTGGTCTGTGACATGCGTGTGCAGACATTACGTGCTTGTTCTCCGCCAAGGAACTCGGCAAGGGTGGCGGTTAATTCCTCCCAAAATTGGGAAGTTATCTCGATGGCCCAGACAGTATCAGATAAAGTGAAGGAGATTTCCTGTGGTAATTTTTGGACAACGTCGGTTCACACGTACGTACGGCTGAGTGCTTGCGGATTCCTTGTTTTGGGGGTTTCTTAGCTATGTCATTGCGTACCAAATAAGTCTGCTCTACCCGCTCTGGCAGCTGTGCCATTATAGAAACCGAAAACACTCTTGCTGTACCCTGCTCTTTTGACTGATACGCGTACGGAGCAGGAGAGGGGGAGGGGACCCCCGTACGAATATGACTGATGTGAATTTGTACATTCTGATCAGCTGCCGTATATACCACTACAAGATGGGTGTTTTATATATATATATATTTTTTTTTATCTTATCAATTTATGGCGCCTTTCGGTTCCGTATATCATTACATTTTCACAGATCACAGAGCTATATGATGCGACTACCGCGACTTCCCATCTGTGCACGCCGACCGGAGCCCCCCCCCCCCACCCCCTGTCAAGATAGCGAGAGGGTCGACATTGCATAATATTACCATTAATCACGTATAGCTGAACTTCACGTGCACCTCCCTGATACAACCCATCCTGCAGCTTTTATCTCGGGAAGTCTTACAAGTACGCCGCCTCAGCATCTAGCGCCGCGGTTAGAAATTGCCGAGCAGATAACGATAGACTATCACAAATTTGGGGTGGACAAAAACCCCGCACGTACGTGGGTACTTCCTGGTACTGATATCTGTTTTATACTACGATTTTAATTTAGTTCCTTCCTCGATAAAAACATACTACCTAGGCCTATTATCCTTTATTACGAGTATACAGCATGAGTCACTCTATACCAAGTTGGAGCATTGTTTGTGGGAGTAGTTATTGGTATACAAAATAAACCGCCTACACAATAACCCTTTATCATGACTGCACATTCACGGCTTCCCTATTCAAAATGAAATATTTTAGAATTGAAAAGAAAATTACCACAATATACAATGGTTCGCTTATCCCAATAGCTATTATGATAATACGATTACAGGCATTGGTACACGGTGAGGCAAGCAATTGCAGGTTGTTCCACCTGACATTTAAAGTAGTGACCTTCCGGTTAAATTCCCTTTCTCGATCCCAAAAACTGTGTTTATACAATTATTTTGACCGGTTAGAAGTCAGGAAGGAAGGAATAAAAAGGGCAGTTTGTTTTAGTGGCTCCTTGCTATAAAATGCAACAATTCAACATGTCAGGTAATATCCAATCTGGGTTTGTTTTTAAATTTTACGAGGCGAATACAAGTAGGCAGCGATCTCTGGCGTTTTAGAAACAATTGAACCATCTAGAGCCTCTCTGATTGCTTATTAAATCGCGGATGCCGGTTTAGATTTTCCATTAACAGGCTAAAGCCATAACCAACGAAATTTGGAAACGCCTTCAGTCAATTGATCTGGTACACGTTTCTTCATGATGATGCATTCACAAAATGTAAATTTACCTAGATAATACTAAAACAAATTTTTGTCAGAAGGCTGGATCAACTTTCTAAAGTTCTACAGTACCCTTGGGGAGTTTTTCCCAAGATGAATAAAAACCGCACAGGAAATTTTTTAATCATTTGACTTGAAACGATTCAGCCACAGAAACCCGGCCTCAAAATACACCACGAGTTTTTATACTTTGCGGGCATTCTTATGCAAACAACTGAACAGAACAAAATGTTTCTTCTGTAATATTTAGCCAACAAAACCAAGGAAGTTGTGGTTGTGTTGGACAAAATTGTTTTATAAACTAAAAAAGGATGGCCATTTTACGAAAGGCAGTTTCCGTTTGTGTCATCTGGCAGGAATAAACCAATCCGAGGCGCATGATTGACGGGGCTCGTTAACTAACAATAACATCGGGTTTTCCGTCTTTCCTTCGCGCCCACGGAGGAACACAATGAAACCATTGTATTGGATATATTTTTCACTATAAAACCAAATCAATACTCGACTTGTATTATACGGCAATGTATACTGTAATACAACCGCGCGTTCTTTGGTTATCTTTCTCGGTGAACAGAAAGATAAATGAGTTCACTTTGCTTTATAACGACCTGGCGTTGCGACATCAACGAGTGAGAGGAATTCCAATGACATCATGAACGATTTCTGTCGTTGGTAAATTCCTTCAGTCGGTTTATCAAAATCTCCGCCCTCTTCTATAAGATAATTGGAAAGACTATACATTTTCCGGATGAATATCAAACCCTATCGCGCAACGCGGCTGCTATATCCTGATTACAGTTCTAACTCACACACTAAGCTTATCCGTTCGTCTAAGATTATCTAATCACTTTGCTTATACAAACAATGTTTTAGGTAGTTCAGGTTTGTGCTATCTAATGCTGACGAAAGAAAACACATAGAATACACCGACTAAACTACATACGTGTACATATTTAGACCAGACGGCAGATGTTTGGGCTACAATGGTTGATGACAACACTTCCTTTTTAAAACATTATTTTTCCTCAAATCCAGCCGTCCCACAAAACCAGCAAAAAAAAATCAATTTTCCCAGACACCGATAAACAGGAAGAGGGGCCGAGTTGCAAAATGCGGGGGTAGATAGCACACACATGTGTGTTCCGAAACAACGCAATTTTGTGTTGTGTAAATGACAATACATGTACATCCAAAACTAAACGATTCGGATGACTTTTCGAACTTCTCTCTGTCTCTTCCCTTGAAAACAGGAGACCGCTCCATTTAGCACGGGACTAAGATAAACAGGCCACGGTAGGTCGACAGACGAGTCCTTGGCACGTAGACAGACTACGGTCTGCGAACCATCAACGTCCAGACTGACTTGCTGTCGAAGGTAACAACCAAATATTTACAAGAAAACAGGCTCGAAAGACCTCATTCACAACAAACATGAAGATTAAACAGATCCCATTGGCTTTGTCTATATAAAATGTATTCGTAGCAGAGCGCGATCGTCACCGTCATGGACATCAGGTTGTCTGTCAGTCAATGTCATACGGTGGCAGATTCCGGGAGAAGGAGGGGGGGGCTGATCACGGTTCATTAGACCCCCCTCCACTCACCCACCCAGACACCCATACACCCAGATACACACCCACACAAAAGGAACTTCCCTTCTATAAAAATCCGAATGCCGCCAAGACGTATAAGGGCGATTCTAGATTAGAGTCTTGCAAGTGCATTACCTGCATCCTCCCTTCATGGCTGTATATAAACATTTACATTAAACAATTCAGAACCTCCTTGGCACAGGATTTTAACTGACAATGTACCATTTGATTGTACTGCACGACAGTGTATATATATCGGTCTGAAATTGCGACAGCACGGCTTGAGTACTAGGTGTACGTTGTGGTACAACCCACAGTACCATAGGGATTACGTAGGGTGACCACCGGTACTATTTTGAACTGTAGAGATTTCGAACATCTTGAGCAGAATCTATCATTTTTCGCGGCCATAGCTGTAATTGACCCGAGCACTAACCCAGTGGGATTAAAATCCAGGGATTGTATCACGCCTCATCCATTAAGCCGTCGCTGCTGGACGAAAAATGGCTGCAACCAAGACTGCCCTCGAGGCAACACATGCGCATGCGCAGATCAATACCTGTTGAAGTCGCACGAGAAAGAGGATCGACCATTAAAAGCGCGTTAGAGGCAAATTCTGACAACGGCTTTCGTAGCTATTTTCCCAGTATAACCCACTACCACCATTACTGAACTCGAAAAAAGAAAATTTGCATCAAAATATCAGGAGTGAAACATATTGGTAAATGTAACCCACGAAATAACAAAATAATACATAACGCACGCCTTATTACACAGAAACCCCCTTAAAGTGTGAGCGTTTTTCGCTTCAATCTTGTCCCTCTCGCCTTTCGTCACTTTCGTAAAGTTGTCCCTCGATAGCACCGATCCAAATTAGCGCCCAAACCCACATGGTGTTGGTTTGTTAGTTCACACGTACTTTTCTAAGCCATAATCCCCTCGATTTTCTCCTGACCGCGTTTTGGGTAATCCGCGCTACCGTTCAACGGTCCGTTTGCTCCGTTCCCAATCGCCCCCAAGGCGCGGTACTCATGTGGTCTCAGCTGTTTGGGCTACTGACAGACTAAAAAATGCTCGAAGAGGTTTTTTTCCCCGTCTAAATCTGAGGTGGTGTATACCGTGTATATTTGTAATTTGGGGAGTTAAAACAACAATGACGAATCGTACATTCCTGGCAAACAAGTTCATCGGAAACTGCTCTTAAAATATCCGGCCACCAAAATCCTTCTAAATGCGATTTTGTTTTCGCTTTTTCTTGTAAACATCGTGCCATATATTGCCCGTAGATATTTCAGCATCACATGAGGATTGTATTGTTAAATTTGTTTGGCTCGAGGTCAAGGGTCAAAACGCTAGTTAGCTATATACCCCAACCAATATAGGATATCAACGCCCTCAAAGACCAACCTCATATCTGTCGCTCTTTCGATATTATCAACGATAACAGAGATTACATAATACTTTCGTATACAGAGCAGTTATTGAACCATTACGAGCTATTACAAGCAGTGGTTACACAATGGGTTTCTGAACTATCAAAAGAGCATTGCAAACCTATACATACAGTGCAATATATTTTCTTTCAAAAGGAGGTAAATGAAACGAATGCTTAATAGCCTTAGAACTTCCCCGCGCGCCGCTTGCCATTCTACGGCTAGCCTGGTACCATTATGAAGTGAGGTCTGGGTAAAGTGGGTATAGGCCTATTTTTATGGTTGAGTTAGGGAAAAATGACCGGGGTATTCTTTAGTTACGAAATGTACAACAATGGGCCCTCTTGTTATTTTCATGTTGTACGGCGGTTTCCTAACATTCGAAAACGAGTATTAGCAACTAATTCTGTTAGTATATTGCTCCACGATATAACCGCCGTGTAAACGGATACGTGTCTGGCGATTGGATCACAGAGAACACACCGCCATGGCACCGTACCCGCCGCGTACAGTTTACAAGTAAACTTAGATTTCCACCGAAGCATTATTCCCAAATTACTCGTAAAGAATTATTGTTGTTCTGACAGAGGAATTGTTTATTTATGTGTTTAACCATAAATGTCCAACAATGCTTTGGGCACCGCGCCTAACTGCAGTATGGCGGCCAGGTTAAAACAAAAACATGTTTCTCGTCTCGGCAACATAACAAATCATGTGTTAATGTGTATCAACAAACGGCTTGATTCTAGAATACCTGTCTACTGAGTATTCTATGACTAGCCTGGTACCCTGGTAATTAAGATCACTGGGCTAAGAAGGTCGAGTACAATTTTTTTTTAAGAAGTCGTGTGGACAAGTAATCTTGAATAGAAATTGCGTGTAGACTTACATATTGTTATAGTAGTACATGCAGTACTGTACTACTAGTACTACTAGTACTACCGCCTCCATGCTACTACTAACTTACTTATGTAATAATAGTGTAATTTCCAACTAATTTAACAAGTATTTTTTACATTCCTTTCGAGCAAAACAAAAATTATTCTTACCGGCTAAGGCTACGCAGACCAACCTCGTGCTGAGACAACTGTCAGTACAAGCCACCGCCATGTCCAAGCCGTGCACGAATTACTAGTATACAAATCCTCCTCGTTCCGGATAAACAAAACACCAGCAGGCTCCAGCATAAAAACTGGAAAACCAATTAAAAGTCAATCTGTCTCGGGAGAAATAGTGCAGTACCAAGTACTAGCTGTAGTTCGCAAGCCGACCGGGGGACAGCTGTTCCGTAGTCCTATTCGCTTCCTTTATTCGCTGGCAGTTTAGCGTCCAGGCGCCGCTGGTTTCTCCTCGAGTTTTAGTTTGACAACAGAAAAACGGATTTCCGACAGACTTAATTCTTCTCGGTTCCCACCCAACTTTCTGCACAGTGTTTCTGTCGTAGATCCACTTATGCGAGTGAATAAATTATTGACATAATCTCGTGTGCCTATTTAGTGTGTGCACGCGGTAATGAAGGCGGCATCCCATGTGTGAACGCGGTTAGCTAGCAATGCATCTCCCAAAACAGGTTGGCAACGTGAGATTCGGCAATACCCCACCGGGTTGAATACACCACGTAGATTACAGGGTCCGGTAGCTGCAGTTGTCAATCACACCGCCACCACGCCGAGCCAAGCCGAGCCGAGAATGTCACGCAAACACGACGTCAAACAACTGAACCGTGGCCGAGCCCCGTAACTTTACGCATGTCACAGAACGTCCATCAAAATAAGTATGCCAAACTGTAGTCGTTTCTGCAGACGTTCCTGACTCATCCGAATAATATCCTAAAAAAAGATAATGGGTCAGGGTTCCACCACCAGCTCCGGTTCACGGCCGGTTAACGTGTGTATTATAGTCTGTGTCCCTGGAATCGAAGGACATCTCGTTTAGACAAGGCTACAAGTTGTATTGCGCGGCACATCAGCCACTTTACTACGTAGCCTATCACCGCATGCCAAATTGGGCGCTATGGGTGAAGCGTCGTGCTTCACTCTCTGTGTACTGCCGCGTGTGGCGTACTCCGGATGGTTGCACGTGGCTTTTGATAAACACAACTCACACTCAACTCACACACGCGCGTGACGTGGGCAGTGCAAGGACAGGACTCGGCTGCCGGATAATCAGCAAACTATTCGAAAGACGTCGACAATAATCAGATACAAAAAGCTGTTCGGCCGTTGAGGGCCGACCTAACTAGAAAACGTTTTATAAAACAAACACAGAGCTTTTCTGTGAGTTTCTGTATAAGTATTTGTTTGAGTTTCTGTGTGCGTTTATGTTCGAGTATATTTGTATTAGAAGCTACTACACTGAGTTTTGGTAAACAACTCAAGCATCGTTTGCCGCCGCGCTTTTTATGAAGCAGTCGGCGGGGTATGGGGGCTCGACAGACAGAGTCATGCAGGCGCTGTTATCTGCTTAACTCGGTGATTACCTCGGAGTTTCCTCGCATGTTGCCTCGATCAACGAAGGAAAGTTTAGATAATGACTAATACTCATTAATGTTAATGTCTCATTCTTTCATTGTTTGAAGCAGACGATATCCTTTCGTGGTCAGTTTAGTTGAACCGAAAACAGGAAAACCGCTTGTCTGGTTTTGGATTAAAGGTAATATCGTGATGAACGAGATTGGAAATCCTTATTATTTATACCCAGATATTCGGCTATGTGCTAGAAAGTACCCACATTCCACTATGTGCTAGGAAGTACATGGACCCAAGGCTGGAGAAAATAGGGACGGGGAGGCACACAATTTCCTGCGGTTTATAAAAAAAGTCACATTTAGAGTCACGAGAGGGCTCCCTATATCCTATATCTATTCCGGCTATAAAAAAACAACACCAAAATATTTCTTTGAATTTGTTTTAAAACTGTACAAAGAAACCCACTCCCACCAAAAATGTTTGAATGACTTTTTTAAAAGAAATTAAAAGTCAAATTAAAGTGACGCTATCGTCGTTAAAGAATTTTAGAAACCGCAATCTCTCGTTTTTTTTGTAGAGCCTAATAATTGCTGTCTCTATACTCCAACCACTGATCTCTATAATTATAGAGATCAGTGACTCCAACCAACAGACTAGAATTAGCTTATTTAGCCACCCCTAGCCGGCCGGCCGGCCCTAGGCATAGAACATGAAGAGCGCCCTCTATAGCCGTTGAATTCTTTTGAGAGGAGGGCGCTCCCTGTCTGGAGATGGTCTCGATCAAATTTTAATCATGCGTTCATTTGTGTGTGGTCTCTACCCCTCCCCCTCCCCCTCCCCCTCTCCCATTTCTTTCTAATAATACCGTTTTTATTAACAAACTTTTATTGAAATATCTTATTTACAAGTCAGTGTACACTACATAGTACAAGGGCCGATATAAAGTATTTTAGACTTAGGTAAAATATCATGACGATCATATCAAGCCGTTTTAGAACTATTCTCATTTTTAAGATGTATTATTAGATAACACTGTGCATGGCAGGCTCCCCTTACCTTCCCCACACCTTCCCTACTCCAAGCCTCACTCCCATCCCCCCCCCCACCCCCTCCCCAAACCCCAACTCTCTCTACAAACCCCCTCCCCAACCC